>LKNJ01003789.1:21222-61284 GCA_002120245.1 Maccullochella peelii | reverse complement strand
GTTTCCCAGCAGATTAATACCAAAACAGCTTCAAAAGAGCTCAGAGGTGCCTGAATCACCTGGATTCGACATCAAACACGCCTCATGTGGATGATTAGATGCACACTTCCTGCTTAACAGTTACTCACCTTGGTCAAACTGCCAGGTGAGAGAAAGAAGAGAAAAATCTCTTACCTGTGACGTTGCTCTGGCTTACGTCTGTCAGGACGACCTGGGAAGAGAAAGAGTTAGAGATTGTGATCAACAGGCCTGTACATCAACACTTCTGACTGAAACGTGTCGGCAGCATCGAGTATCACAAAGCGTCAAGAATCAAAAGTGGGTATTAAATGTTTGCTCAGACTCCTAGACTTGCTCGCTTATTCTTTGATCACATATCTCCTGATCTAACTCAGAAAACTTCTTTAACTTTATATTTTACGTAGGCAAAGTTCTTTATTCATTCTGTTCCATCAAACAGATAAAAAAAAAAAAACACAGAGATGGTGACATTGATCAAAAACAAAAACACTGTTGTTAATGTGTGCATATAGAGTTCCCATGGGTGTATGCAAATACACACACGTTTTGTCTACTCATTCTGGTTTTTTTGCAGGTGCTGTGACCACACCCAGGTAAGCTTATGACTTCATGTGAGCCTCTTACCTCCCTTCTCCTGATTGGTCATTGCTGTTCATCTGATAGTCTATTCATGTCTCTAGAATTACGTGGTTGTGCTGCCGATGGTCCTTTGACCGAAACATATCGATTGATTTTGCATCTCCAATTTTTTTTTTTTGTCAGTTTGTGGTCAATTTTTTCTATAAAAGGAGAAAGTTATTTAATGCCAATGCAAGAGAACAATTTGACATATTTTGTGTAATGAAAAAATGAGGGCTAAAGTATTGTTTTGGCACCAAATACCAAAAAAATGTCCAAACGATACTCAGCGCTGGTGATTAAGAATCAAGAAAGAAAAATAAAATCCTCCCATTGCATTATCCTGAAGAACAAATCAGTTTCATACATTTTGAAAAACGGACACACTGTCAAAATGCTCGACAACTTCAACCAAACATTAAAATGAAAAATACATTTAATCTCGTTAGCGAGTCGCTGCTTTTCGCTATCTGGGTCAATAAACAAAAAGCATCATTTCTAGGCAGAATTTTTTTTTTTGGCAAAGTGATGAAAACCTTTCTTCCATTTGGATTTTGTGATGAAGAACAATCCCCTAAAAGCACGGGACGTGATGCGTTTTATGTGCCCAGTTTGTTTGGAATACACAGAAGACAAACTGAAAGTCAGAAAACAGCGCCACATACATCAAAAGAAAATCCAAAGGAGGAGGACGTCACCGTCCCTGTCCACAGCGATTGACAGGAGACCTCTGGGAAGCGCAGTTTAACTTCACCACAGTCATGAGCACTGAGCAACAATAATGAAGGCAAAAGTAAAAACGAAGAAGAACTTGTGGATTAGCGTGTCCTCACCTGAACCTCTTGTCATCACTTTTTCAAGCTGAACAAAGAAAGGAAAGACAAAGTAGTCCCCGTCTCTCTCTGAGGCACAGCTGGACTGTGTTTTTCTGTATGTGTGTGCATTTTCCCATTTCCTACCTCCTTTCCTCTGGTAATCAGGTCAGCTTGGCTCCCTGTAGTGTCCAGACAAACTAAATGTTGACACGTTAGTAAAATATTCTGCCAAAAGACTTCTTTCCTTCCTATCCTTCTAATCCAAAACTAAAAATTTCTCTTTTCTGTGTTTCTCTGTCTTCTTCTTCTCTTCCCCCAACTCTCTCTCTGTCTCTAAAGCTCTAACTGGACCGCCCGTCTGCTCTGGCCAGCTTCCTGATTGGCAGAGAGCATCCAGGAAGCGAGGCCGTGATTGGCTGCTGTGGGATTCTGCTGCAGTCATCGGGAGTTTTAACACTTCCAGATGTTTGTCCTGCAGCAGGCTGGCGGAGCTCTGTGCTGGAGCTGCGTTCAAACGCGCACATGCACCGCAGCACATTTTTCTCAGAGCTCGTCAAAGAGCTTAATTGATTATCAAAATAGTTGCTGATTATTTTTCTGTCAACTGACTAATTGTTTCAGCTCTAAACACCACTTCAAATGAATGCTAATGTTCCTCAGTATCTGCTGGATGTGTACATGAGCAACTGTTTGCTAGGAAGTTTTAATTTAAAATCGATTTAAAATATAAATGCTTTTTAATTTAATAATCCCAAGGGATTCAATTCAAGTGTCAAGTCAAGGTGATGTCAGTGTTGTGCAGCTTGTTTCTGCTGAGTGGTCAAAAGCTCAGTTCATTTTTAAAAGCTTAAAGCTGCACCAGACAATAATTTGATAAATAAAAAAAAGTTTTTCTTAAACAGACAGGAGCTAAAATGGCTGGTTTCAGACAGGGGATGAACTGAGGGCCAGTATAAGATAAATAAGGATTAATTTTAACTGTGAATCATGCAAAGCTACTCTAGTGGAGTCCTGGAATAAAAGTATAGAGCTGGAAATGAGCATTACAGGTCCCCTTTAACGTATGTGTGCAGCAGAGCAGACACACTCTGCCGTCAGTGCGGTCACTGGTGGGAAATAGTCATTAATGAAAGCTGGGACACTCACACGAGACATTTATCACCTCTCACATTAACAGACGAGTCTGTGTAGAAAGAAAATGTGGGTCAGTTTGCAGTGGGTATGTCTTTTTGAAGCAGTCTGGAAACATTTGATTGCCTAATGAAATATATTGGGGGATGACGTTCACCTACAACTTCGTCACCTAGTTCCGACATCTTTCTTTCTTCTTTTCTTAAACTGAGAATAGCGATATCCTCGCTCTCCTCAACAATAAAACAAATATATATGAAAATGGAGCTGCATTTTGACTTGAGATGCCGTTTTCATTACGCTGCATTTCTCAAAGCTAAGGAGAGGCTGAAGACAAACCCCGTGGAAACAACAAACAAACAACAAATCAGATGCCAGAAAAATGAATCACAGATTGCTTTGAAGTCCGCAGAGAGACAAGAACCACAGAGCTGGAACGCTGCACACAAACACAGCGGTTATTCCAGTGTATGAGTTAATGTTACTGTGCGTGTCACCAGCTTGGTTTGTATCCAAATTCTCCTGCGTGTTGAAAACCGTTTAGTCTTGTTTAGTTTTGTCTAGTTTGTGCAGTTCTTGTGGATCAAAACTCTTCTCTTAAGTAAAAAACAAAACTAAAAGCATTATCAGATGAAAAGCACATATTTGAAACACATTTTTATGAAAACTCGGCGACCTCCGCTCGTCACGATCACATGCTTGAGTCTCATTACACAACAGCTGACTTAGACTCTGAGCAACACATGCTCCCAGATTGGTGTGTTTTTACCATGTTTAAGCCTCTTCCTTAGTTATATTAGCATTAGCTGATGAATCAACAGCACTGACGGGTGGATTTCTTTGTTGTTTTTGGACAGCAGTAAATATATAAGTGTTTTGACACTGTGGAAGCCAATTTTATTCACTATTTATTGTTTTAAAAGTGCTTAAAAATACAATCTGGAAGTTCTGCTCATCTTTTATTGCTTCAGTGTTTCTGTAACGCACTTCCCTGTCGGGTCAAACGTCACCAAAGATCACCAGTCAATCAAAGTTTAGCTTCCTATTTCTTCTTCTTCTGTTTATTAAATGTAAAACTTCCTTTTCATACAGCAGCCTTGAAGAGTTAAATTATAACTCATGTTTCCCTGAATGAGACACAGAGAGACAAAGAGGGAGACTTGCAGATTAAACTAATGGCTGTAAGTCTTGGCACAGGCCTGCACCATTACAGTCAGTAATGGGAATGTTTCTGTGAGCGTCCGTGTATTTAAGCCTGCATGTGTAAACTTTGACCCAGATGGTGACAAGTCTGCAAGTTGATACAAGAATTTATGGCTTTTGGTTAAAGCAGGTTACACCCACACCACACTGCAGTTAACGAGACAAAACTCCCTGCCCATTTCATCTATAAAATCTTCTTATCGTCTATGACGCGACTCGAGCTGCAACTAATGATTATTTCCATTATTGATTAATTTGTCAAATATTCGAGTAATCAGTAACATACAAGTCTTTTGGACCATAAAATGTAAAAAAAAAAAAAAAAAGCTTCTCAAACCCCAAGCTGACATATTTAAATTGCTTCTTTTGTCCAAAACCCGGAGATTTTTAGTTTAATATAATGGAAGTATAAGAAAACGAGCAAATATTAACATTTGAGAAGCTGGAACTGGTGATTTTTTTTGGCCTTTTATATTAAAAAAATAACCTAAATGATTCCTCGATTGTCAAAATAGTCAAAATGACTTTTAAACGCTTCACAAAACTTCTATCCAAATGTCATCATGTTTAGAACCGAAATGGAAATCTACTTATGATTTCTTTACATTTTCTTTCAGTGTGGACTCCACAAGCCGTACACTGCTTTGTAACTTCATATTTTTCACATTAAACCAGCAAGTTACTGGTATTTTTAGTTCAGCCTGTACAGTTTATACATTTGAACAAATAGCTGTATCAGTCCTATGAGAGACTTTACAGGAATACTACAAATATCTGAGTGGAAGTGTTAGATCCTGAAGGAGTACCGAGGATCCCATTGTAGCTAAAAGTACCTTTAAACTCACCAAAATTACCACAGAAACACTGCAAGTCTACATAAAGAATATTAAAGCAATACTGCACGTTTTTAAAGCTTTCTCGTTAGAAATGTGCACTGTATTGCTGATATCTGGCCAGCTACAGTTCCCAGTTGAGGGTTTGTATTTCAAGTGTAAGCTAGTCAAGTTGGCTTGTAACAAGTTATTTTTCCCACAGGAATCAATAAATTGAATCGATATCAGGTGGAATCACTTTGAAACAGGCGAGATAAGTTAACATTTTCGCTCTTTTACCTCCGGAGCGGTTTGGCTGTCGTCGAACCACTTGCTCCCGGCTGTCCCTCATCGTGTTTTCCTCCTCTTCCTCTGACCGTGCTTCGGCCATTTCTCCTTTCTTTTCGCGTCCTTCTCCCGTCTGTCTGGGGAAAATGGAGCTGGGTCAAAACAGAGACAGCAGCAGCACCAGCACCAACATTATCCCTCCTCCTGTTTTGTCGTCGCTAACATCAACTAACAACAACTCGGGGCAAGTTCACCCCAAACACCGTCAACTTTTATAACCCGAAACGACTTCCAGGGTTTGTTAAACACTTCGGCTCGGTGTTCAGCCGCCTCTGAGGCTTTAAACTGTTTAAAACTTGCTGTTATCTTAAGACAATACGTGTCGTTGTGTTGGTTTTCAGTTGAAGAGTTTCTCCAAGCTCCCCTGTTTGTTCCCCCCCTCCTCCCGGCAGGCGCGAGCTCACGAAGCTACAGAGCCGCACGCGCTCCGGCTGCGTGACGTCACCAACTGAAAAAACAAACATGGAGATGAGCAGATTAAAAAAAAAAAAATGGCGGACAAAACAATTAGCATACAGGTAGCTTACCAAACGTCTGCCACTTCTTGCCCTAAACAGTCGAGGCAGTAGTACTCTGATCCTTCACATAACTAAAAGTAGCGATACCACAATGTTAAAATACTCATGCTACAAGTAAAAGTACTGCAAAAGTTATCACAAATAAAGTACTCACAATGCAGAATGGCTCTTTTCAGAGTGTTAAATGATGAAACCTTCAAGGTCCCTTTTTTCAATCTCACACAAGATAAAATATTGTGAAAACACTGGTGGAAGGTCCACAGCTAAAATGTGCCAAAATCCCTCTGGAGTCTGGCTATTGGTGAATACACTGAGCATGTTTTATTTATAGTAACATAACTTTGTTTATATATCATGTAGAGACAAAAGAAAACCAGTTGGAAGTGCTGATGGTGGGGCTTTCACACTGGATCTCTTTTATGTCTGTTGACCATAAAACATTTCTTTGATAGACATTTTTAAAACTTTGAATTATGAATATTTTCAGCGATTCACAATGGCACATAAATGTTTTGGGATGAAATCATTTTACATTTAAATAGGCTGCATTATACTTTTATTTGTTTACATTATTCTGTTGTATTTGTTTGTATAAATAGTGAAATAATATATATTTACAACATTGAAATGTTCTATAATAATATTTAAAGTTATCACTAAAGATTTTTATAAGCACCTATGTCATTTGTCTTGTATTTTGCGTTCCTGGCAGCTTTATACTTTGTTAAATTGACGAAATGAGAAGTCAGACTTATAGCTGCATGTTTACAAGTTTAAAAGGTGCTAAACAAAATAAACCTGGACAAGTTTGAGGTACTGTCACTTTACATCTATTTTGTGACTCTTCATACTTAATTTCCTGTATACTTTTACTACATTTACTACAGGGAAAAAGGCTTCTTACTATACATCTACCTCTAGTGGTTGAAAGTAACTAAATACATTTATTCCTGTACTGTGGTTATAATTTTGAAGTACGACCTTGAGTATTGCCACTGTTTATCAGATGGCTGCAGTAATCAGTTCAAGATTTTCCAAGACAAATATTCAATAAACTCATGAAATATTATGTTTTCCTTTACTTTAAAATACGCAGCAGTATAAATATATAGAAACACTCCCTGAACCTACACTGTTAAAATTTTATTTACACATTAATGCAACAGTTTCACAGTTTGAGGGAAGTGTTTTGTGTTCAAACACGGTTACAGTTTACTGCAAATACCTATAAAATAAGTAAAAATTAATTTAATTTAATTTAATTTCTCATTTCTAGATTGTGGTTTTGCTACTTTTAATCACTTGCAGAAGTGGAATACTTCTTCCACCACTGTGAGTCAAAAATCCATTAATCAATTATCAGGTTAAATAATTAAATCAGTTGCAGTTTCCATATGTTGCTACTAGAGTGCAGCACTGACGCCTGTAACCAAACAGCAGCAGGTGGCTGTAGATGAACAGATACCAGCACTGACCTTCAGTGAACAGGTCTGTTGTTGTACTTTTACTGAAACATAGAAGGAATTTGATTTCTGTCATCACAGAATCTATAAATCTGAACAGACCGACAAAACGTTCATGTCCACACTGAAAAAAATTAATGAAAATAAAAATAAATAGGTTAATAACTGTAACAGACCAAATTAAAACTATTTTATCATTAAATAAAGTGGCAGTAGATTTTTTTTTAATTACCTTATCTACCATTACAGTGTTACTTTTTATACCAACTTAAGGTGCTTATATCAATCATTGGTAAATAATGGTACTTTTTAACTCCAACAACTTACAACACCAGTGCAGCCTACATTTTAAATTATTTATGTTGTTTATTTTTTTTATTTCTTTTATCACCAAATGACCTAAATCAATATGATTTGCTTGAGGTCCCGTTTTAAACCAGATATTATAGAAACCAGAGATTTATCCAATGTCCAGTTATTCTATTTTAATAAGTACAATCCTGCACCTTACTGTACAGTATATAACATTATCCACTCATTTGTACTACTAATGTACAAGTAAAAAATATACAGTGTACAGTGTATATTCAGCAGTGGTGGAAGAAGTACTTAAGTACCAATAGGCTACAACAATGTAAACATACTCCAAGTAAAATCATTCAAAATTAAGTAAAGTTCTTAAGTATTATCAGCAAAATGTACTTAAAGTATCAAAGTAAAAGTACTCATTCTGCAGGCAAATGGCCCTTGTAACTGCATAGAGTACTTTTACTTTTAATACTTTAAGTACATTTTCCTGATTACATTATTGTTGTATTCTTGTATTATTACACACTTTTACTTAAGTTACATTTTCAATGCAGCACTTTTACTTGTAAGTACTGTAACAGTGTGGTATTAGTACTTTTACTAAGGTAAAGGACTCGCGCTCTCTCCGGGGGGCGTGGCTCCCTGCCTCTGTGGGCGGGGCCAGATGGTTACCTAGCAGCCAGCAGCAGAGTGATAGATCGGCTGAGCGGCTTAAAGCCTCAGGAGCGGCGCAGCTTTCAGAAACGGGCCGAAACCACACAAACATCCGGGTTAAAGCAAGAAACCTCGGGCTTTCTACGTGTTTTCTGGACTGTAACAGAGTTTAAAGTTACTTTATTTAGGTTTTTGGAACAAGAATCAGCAGTTAGAGAGGCTGACAATCCTTCACCTCTGAGCAGCCGAGGTAAGATCCGTCTGTCAGCTCACTGACACAGTTTAGCCTGTAAAATAAAGAATATATTGTGTGGACTATAGGATGTTATGCTGTAATATCACAATCTGTGTTTTACCAGAGGGTTAACTCTCATGCAAAGCTACAGACTAGAGTTTTCCCCAGATGTGTTTCACATAATAACAGCCGCTGGCAGTCAGTTTAAAGAAGAAAATCAGAACAGAAAATATTTTAAAGGAAGAAAACAATATAGAAACGAGTAGAATAAAACCGCACAGCACAGAAACGTTCAGCCAGGGATAGAAAAGAGACAAATAGATGAGAATAGAACAGAATAAAGTGATAAACAGAAAGAAATGCACAATATGAGTGAGTGTAGACTACAAAATAATATAGACAGAAATAAGAAAACATACATCAGGTAAAACATGGCTTTATAACAGTGAATCAATAGAAGAGAGTACAGCAAAACATATTGATATAATAGAATTTAAAAAGTTATAGCACAATAGAAACAGCTCAGAAACATTTAGACTGGATTAGAAAACAAAAACAGCAGAATAGAATAAAACAAAGGAGGTTTAAATAGAACATCTCTTTTATACGAAATCTCTATTACATGCTGTCGTATTCTACTTTATTCTACTTTATTCTACTTTATTCCACTGACTCGGTCTTTTCTGTATCAGGTGTGTGTGGGAGTTTTGCTGAGTAATGCTGGTACACCAGTGAGGTGTGTGTGTGTGTGTGTGTGTGTGTGTGTGTGTGTGATGTAAGAAGTATTAAGAAGGTGATGCATGCATGTGCTCACTGACCTGCACACACACACACACACACACACACACACACACACACACACACACACGCTCTCTCTCTTTGTGCATCGTGGTGCGTTCAGGGTCGGCAAAACAAACAACAAGCAAACACGAGCGTTGTGAAAAAGATAATGTTGCTATTTACAGTGGAACAATATAACTAAGTACATTTACTCAAGTACAAATAGTACAAATTTGAGGTACTTGTACTTCACTTGAGTATTTCCGTTTGATGCAACTTTGTACTTGTACTCCACTACTTTTGTTTGACAGCTTTAGTTACTAGTTACTATTCAGAATATTTTATTACTATATAATAGTAAAACACTGACAGGGACCTATGAGTACTTTTACTTTTAATACTTTAAGTACATTTTGCTGATACTACTTACATAATTTTACTGAAGTAAGGTTTGAATGCAGGACCTGAAAATTAATTGGCAACTATTTTCATAATCAAATAATTACGTTAAGTTAAAAAATTCCGATTTCCGAAATGTTTTCACTATTTGATGATATTTTATAAACCAAACGAGAAATTAAACGGGGTTTAAAAGTTTTAAAACACACCGACAAATCACCTATTTTGTCCTTTTGGTATGAGGACTTGTTGATTAGACATTCACCTTTAAAATGACTGTGCGAAACAAACAGCTGTGGTCTCTCGCAGCTGAGCAGAGAGTGAAGACCTTCAGCTGCTGTCGGTGAAGGAGAGTCACACGTTGGAGATACACGTTTCAGGATCAGTTTGTTTGTCTTATTACTGTTATCACTCGTACTTCATTGACAGAAAACAGACCTGTAACTGAAAGTTTGCAGGTTTGATCCCCACATCAGGCTCTGTGTGTGTGTCCTGCTGAAGTGCCTGTGAACACAGAACTGAGGTGTTCCATTATTATAATCAAAATAAATTATATCAATATAAAACTCAATCGGCCTGAAAACATGAAGTGAATAAAAAAAAAACCAGGTCAGAAAATCTGAACACCTCCGGTCAGTGTGTGTGTGTGTGTGTGTGTGTTTAATCCCTGGTTTGTGTGATGGCATGTGACTGTCTGACTTTAACACACACACACAGTGGTGGTGGTTTGGGATTAAACATCACTGTCTCATCTCAGATTACTCCTTTTCTTTTTTTTTCTCTCTCTCTCTTTCTCACACACACACACACACACACACACACAGTCGTGTTTCCATCACTTCAGAGGACATTGAATGATTTACGTTATGGGGACTTGTGTTTTGTCCCCAAAAGGAAAGCGAGTCCCCAGAATGTGACTATGTAAACAAATTTATGTCCCAAAAACACGAGTAATACAAGTCCACACACACACACACACACACACACACCCTATAATGACAATTTGCTGATCCAAACAGGAAATTGGACCAAAATCCAACTGTTTGCCCGCCACACACACACACACACACACAGATTAGAGGCCCAGATGGTGAAGGATGGATTTATAAACTCTGTGTGAGTGTGTGTGTGTGTGTGTGTGTGTGTGTGTGAGCCAGACAGTTTACAACCTTTCACTCATGCCTCTCCCTCTCTCTCTCCTTCAGCAGGCAGCAGGCTCGCTCGTCCATGTCATCGCAGCAGCAGCACAGAGGTAGGCATACTGCTGGGGGGGGGGGGGTTCTGGTGTTCTTGGAGAGCTCCGATGGGAATTCCTGGAATGTCCTGGAACGCCCAGGGTGGGTCTCGGATGCGTCCCCATTCTTCCTGTTTGCTTGTTGCTGCCGACGACCCTTACTTCCTGTTCCAGCTTTGGCTCTTGCAGAGACAGAAACACAAACATATGAAGACAGAGATAAAGGCTCTCTGGCGTTTGTCAGCATTGATAGAAATATAGTGGTGATGATCAGCTAATCATTGATTGGTTATGTATTGATCCCCCGCTGGAGTCCTACAGTATATGAGAGTGAGAGAGACACTCTGCTCAGGAAGATTCTTCTCTGTTAAAACAAAAATACACCAATGACAAACCCTCCTGCACGCTTTATTGAAACAGGTGAAAGAAGATTTCTTAAGGGATTGAACAGAATAACTTTACGTTACTGCTGACATTTTTCCAAAATGTGCCATAAGTTGTACAAGTTTAAAGATTAATTTCCTGCCTTCCAGAACAGGCGTTGGTTTCAGTTCATTTCAGCACCTATAATGTCACCATGGAGTCAGTTAATTAGCTGTTAGCAGTTCATGTTTGTAATGTACCCATGGATGTCTGGATTACTTTGATAATGAAGAAAACGTGATGATTCTCAGGAAAGTTCTGGAGTTAAAAAGGAGCGTCTTTTGGGCTAAAACATGCAAAGCTACTAGTATTCTCCTGGAAGTGGAAGTAATGTATGTCGGCCACATTTGCACAGTTGTGAACTGTATCTCTGATCTCAGTAATTACAGGAATAATAAAAAGTGTCTGTCCACCTCCACCTCCTGCAGGCCAGCAGACTCCCGCCAAGCCCAGGGAAAGAGCCTGATCCTGGGCTGAGAGAGCCAGCTAATGCCCCCTGGCCCCTACATCAAACATCCCCG
This sequence comes from Maccullochella peelii, assembly GCA_002120245.1. Lineage (NCBI taxonomy): Eukaryota > Metazoa > Chordata > Actinopteri > Centrarchiformes > Percichthyidae > Maccullochella > Maccullochella peelii. The sequence goes on along the minus strand of LKNJ01003789.1, from coordinate 49,800 downwards.
ACCTCGGCACACTGAGCTGGAACATGCTATAGCCACCTGACCGCCAATCAAAATGATGGCCTCGGTGGTTGTCGGGGGCAACCGGAGGAAGTCCCTCACGCTGAGAGGAGTGGACCCCGAGACCTGTATGATTGTGTTTAAGAACCACTGGACGCAGGTAGTCAACTCATCTGCTAACCATCCTCCAGGCGTCCTCTGTATCTATCTCATCATCAGTTTATCCGTCAATCAACTAATCAATCAACCGTTCAGTTTCCTGTTGTTTTTCGCCGCTCTTTATCTCTTCTGTCCCTCTCGGTCTCTTCCGTCTGTCCTATTTTCCTCATAATGGTTGGCAGACACAGTGTGTGTGTGTGTGTGTGTGTGTGTGTGTGTGTGTTACTGACCCAGACTTTGGCCCTTAAACACAGGATCCATTTAGAACAAACCTCTCTACGTCCGCCAAGAAAACCCACACACACACTATGTCTGCGTGTGCACAAGTGTATTGTGTTTATTTGTGTGTGTGTGTGTGTGGTCCTTGTCTGAAGCAGCTGAGGTCAAAGGTTAACACAAGTCCAGACAGTGAATTACTTTCTTCTCTCTTTCTCACAGCGATCTGTTATCTACTGTATCTTACATTTCTTATAATGATGAATTATGTTTTTGCTTTTTATAAGTATGAATATTAAAGATGCAAAACAAAAAAACGCCACTGTTTTACATAAAGCTGATGAATGAAAACCTAAAGATTTTGTTCATTTCAATTAATTTAAAATTTCAAACAGAACTTTGGTGATGTGATGTCTCCCAAAGTTTTCCGAAGGGACATTTTGAAGCTTTAAATTTAGGCTTTTTTCAGGTTTTACTCAAGCCAGAAAATCCAAATTTTGGCAGAGGCACCTGCCACCATGGAAACATAATTTTCAAAATGGCCACTAAGGCCACATTAGAAGGACTGAAATTAGCTTTTCACATTTTAACTTATTGTAGGAAACAATCCATTAACTCTGTATTTCTATAAAAATGTCAAAGGTTTTCCCATTCTCTTCAACATTGCAAGAGTTCTTCTGGTTCCTAGTAGCCATTATAGGAACGGCAGCTCAAAACCCTTCAACATACTGCTGTGGTGGGTGCTGCTTGGTTTGCCGTCAAGTTTCCATCCAAATTTGAACCGAATCTTCAGAAAATCAGCCAAAGAGAATGTGAATTAATGCGCGTTTCCATCCACTACGGTTACGCGAATATTAGGAGTGTGGCACCTTTAAACTATCGTAGAAGAAGAGGGTGCAATTAAATTAATAATGACGTAATTAAAACAGCATTAGTCAAATCACAAACAATGGACTTGCGATATTTCGACTTGTTTTTAAATTTCCGCAGTTGAAGATGTCTCCAATGTCCCTCTCTCTGCAGGTAGTGAAGATCCTGGAGAAACACGAGCCGGGTCGTAGCGGCACCGGGGCGTTGAGTTTCCTCTCCGGTCACGCTGGTAGCGGTTGCAGCGGCTCAGGAGCATTACGCCTTGGTCCCATCCCGGCTGACGAGGCCAGCGCCGTCCAGAACTACGTGGAACACATGCTCTTCCTGCTGATGGAGGAAGAGGCGGGGCAAGGTAAGAGAATAAAAGAAAACAACGTGTTTCCTCATGCCACTGTTGTATTTGGTCTCACGCCTGTTGCGCGCTGTTCCCAGGAGGAGCGATGGGTCCTATCCTGGAGTTTGTGGTTCTGGAGGGTGTGATGGAGAGGCTGTTTCTGTGGAGCCTGAGGAGACAGTTTACTGAGGACATGAAGCTGGAGCAGCTCAGGATGTACCAGATGCTTCTGTCTCAGGCCAGACAGCCTCTTCTGCACCATAAACCAGTTCTACGACCGCTCATGATGCTGCTGGCGTCCTGCGCTGGAGCTGGAACTGGTGAGTTGATGGTGAAACAGTTAAAGGGATAATTTGACATTTGGGCTTATTTACTTTCTTGCTGAGAGTTAGATGAGAAGATAGACACCACTCTCACATCTGTCCGTTACATATGTCTGTGGAGCCAGCAGCCGATTAGCTTAGCTTAGCAAAAAGACTGGGAACAGAGGGAAACAGCTAGCCTGGCTCTGTCCAAAGCTCACTAATTAACACGTTATATCTCTTTTGTTTAATCCGTACAAAAACCAAAAGTGTAAAAATGACACGTTGCGGTTTTATGGGGTCCGGTATGCCGGACTATTTCCTGGAGTCTTGTCGTTACCATGAGATTGAGTAAGATGTTGAACCAGTTACCTGGGTAGTTCATCACCTGTGTGCCTCCCCTCCAGACAGCGGTGGTGTGGTGGAGACGGAGCTGGTCCTCCTGTTGAACCAGCTGTGTGTGGCTCTGGTCAAAGATCCCTCAGTGCTGGAACTGTTCTTCCACACCAGCGAGGACCAGGGAGCCGCCAACTTCCTGCTTTTCTCCCTGCTCATACCATACACACACAGGTAGGTATACACAGGTATACACAGGCACAGGTAAGATGTATGTATGAATAATAACGTACAAACCCAACCTTCATTATCTCTCTCTCTCTCAGACAGGGTTTGGTTGGTCAGCAGGCCAGAGATGCTCTGCTGCTCATCATGTCTCTGTCGGCCTCCGATCCTCGAGTCGCCCAGCACATCGCCGAGAACACATACTTCTGTCCTGTGAGTGCACACACACACACACACACACACACACACACACACACACACACATATTTATACATGAACTGCTGCTAAATTACAGCCTGCCAAACATCACATCGAGGACATCCTTCATCACTAAACCTTGATGCTTCATTCCAAGACGCCTCTGCTCATTGTCTGTTGCCTCAAGTTTCATGGCCATCTTGCGTCTGCCGGAGAGTCTGCTAGTGTTGAAAATGTCAAGGATTTGTTCAGGATCAGCGTCACTCAGGAGACGTGGATCACAGAGATAAGCCCGCTGGCTAACTGTGGCATTCTGCAGTCTTTTGCTCTCGTTTTTAAACACAATGACAAGAGGCTAACATGGTGCTATTAATGGAAAACAGTGCTTAAATAAGAGTCACGGTAATATTTTAATATTTTAGATTGTTAGCTACTGTTTTAGCCGATGTGGCAGCAGATCCATTTAAACATCTCACAGCTGTGTTAGCAGCCCAATAAGAGACTTTAAATACACGTGAGTTAGACCAGCAATACATATGTGGAGAATTTAAAGGTATATTTACTAAGCAGAGCTGCTAATTTATCCCACATAGCCCCATTAGCTGAGCTAAACTAGGTTAATCTCTACATTCCTTCCAAATGCGTGTAAAGAAATGCATTTATGTGTTTTTCTGAGTGTGTGGAAAAAACTAGCAGTGATGGAGCCATGTTGGCTTTTACTGTTTGTGTGAGAGAACGAGAGGGAGGGAGTGTGTATGTGAAAGGGCGAGCAAAGACACTCAAGCATGTGACACCTGTGTGTGTATGTGTGTGTGTGTGTGTGTGTGTGTCAGATTTAAGCCCACGCAACCGCACTCTGACCTCAATCTTTATGTAGAGAGCAGATTAGTAAATCAGTGTGAGATTGGCTCGTACACAGAGAGGGATTAGTAAGTCTGCACGTGATTGGACAGTTGCCTGATTGTTAGCGAGACTCGAGACTGCAGCTGTTGACGTTGTTGTTATTTATGTCGACATTGATGATGTTGCTCCCTCCTCCCCTTTTTCCCTCCCTTATTAAAGGAATAGTTTGGCATTTTGGGAAATACACTTACTTGCTTTCTTGCTGAGAGATGAATGATACCACTCTCATGTCTGTACAGTAAATATGAAGCAGCCACCAGCAGCCGGTTAGCTTAGCTTAGCACAAAGGGGGAAACAGCTAGCCTAGCTTTGTCCAAAGATAACAAATTCCACCTGCCAGCACCTCCAAATCTCACTAATTAACATGTTGTTTGGTTAATCAGGACAATGATGAATGAAAAAGGAAGTAAAAACTACAATTTGTGGTTTTACGGTGCCGTGGATGTTTTTACCTTTGGACAGAGCCAGGCTAGCTGTTTTCCCCTGTTTCCAGTCTTCATGCTAAGCTAATCATCTGACGGCTGTAGCTTCATAATTATTGGACAGATATGAGAGATATATCAATCTTCTCATTTAACTCTTGAATAAGCAAATTTCCCAAAATGTTAAACTATTCCTTTAATGGAGCTTTTAGTTAATGAATAATGTTAAATTAATCATTGATACACATATATCCTATTTATATCTGCCCTCATTCTCTGCTGTTTAGAAAAAGAACACACTAATCTGCACTGCAATTTAATTTCCCCAAAAGCCTGTGTGTTCATGTGTGTGTTCATGTGTGTGTTCATGTGTGTGTTCATGTGTGTTCGTGTGTGTGTGTACCTACACACTGTGTGTGTGTGTGTGTGTGTGTGTGTGTGTGTGTGTGTGTGTTTACAGGTGCTGGCCACAGGTCTGTCTGGTTTGTACTCGTCTCTTCCAGCCAGGCTGCAGGTTTACAGTGAAGACTGGCACTGTCTGGACCAGGCCGACTGGCAGCAGGTAACCATGACGACCACACAGCGAGCGAGTGACGGGACAAAATGATGAATGAATTAATCTGACTGAGCAAATTAATCAAGTAAAAAAGGAGAGCAGGATGCTTCCTACTGTGTGTGTGTGTGTGTGTGTGTGTGTGTGTGTGTGTACCCTACCTGTGTGTGTGTGTGTGTGTGTGTGTACATGTACAGCTATCTTTGTGAGAACCAATTTGAGTTTTAGACATTGGGAGGGAGGACATTTTGGCCGGCTGTTTGAGGGTTCAGACATAGCTTTAAGGTCATAAATGTGTGAAATGATGCATCTAAATGAATCAAAATATTGGTTAACTGAAGTGATTTATGAATGAGTAAATTTGTGAATGAATGAGTGAATGAAAAAAATTAAATAATACATTAATAGATCCATGAAGGACTGACTGTCTGAATTAATGAATGAACGATTTTACCTGGTGTTTGGCTCAACAGGTTCCAGCTCTCGTCCACTTCCTGCACTCACTGGACTTCTGTAGTGCTGTTACCAAGGTACCGCGCGCGCACACACGCACGCACGCACGCACGCACACACACACACAAATGCAATGAATAGTGCTACAGCCAACTCTCTGTCTCCATCTCTCTCAGGTCGCTCATCCCTCCATTCGGTCTCAGTTGCTGAGTTACATCTACAACGGCTTCCTGGTGCCTGTACTGGCTCCTGCTCTGCACAAGGTATCAAACCTCATCACTTCTGGCTTCTGTACTTCCTTATTGTCCCGTGTTGCTGATGCTGATTGGCTCTTGAGAAGGCTTTGAGGTGCTGCGATACTTCTGGGTCAAAATGCAGAAGACGGCACTTATTTTTCACATCTGCTGTATGTCGATTGAATAGTTTTTATTTTATTTGATCACATGCATAAACATTAATGTGTGTGTGTGTGTGTGTGTGTGTGTGTGTAGTTGACGGTGGAGGAGGTGATGACCACCACAGCGTACCTGGATCTGTTCCTGCGCTCCATCCCTGAGCCCGCCCTCCTCCAGACCTTCCTGTCCTTCATGCTGCTGCACACACACGACAACGTGCACATCCTGGACACGCTGGTCAGCAGGGTCAACACACCTTTCCAGGTAACACACTGATGATAAGATCTATGGTTCTTAAGCCACGTCAGAGTTACCTTGACCTTTAACCTTTTGCATGTCCATCAGTTGGGTACGGTGTCGCTGGCTCTGTTCAAGACTCTGATTGGTCTCTTCTGTGAAGACGTCATGCTGCAGCTGGTGTTCAGGTGAGTCTGACAGGTTCATAAGTTCATGGAAGTTAAGCAAACACTATGTTTTAGATTTCGGTTCATCTGCTAGGTGGGTTCACCAGGATATCTCAGGTAAAACTGGCAAACAATGGTGCTTGTTTTGCCTGATTAAAACAGAGTGAAAAATATTAAATCATATGTATTTAAGTGTTTGTATTGGAGTGTTTTCATTCAGTAACTTTTTAGATGTTAACTAGAATGCTAATCAGATGTGATCAGAACACGTCAGTGATGATTTGCCCGTTTGGGACTGTCTCATCTACTGCGTGGGTGTCACAAATGCACTGCAAAGGGCCGGGTTATGCTTGAGAACTAGTGTGTACGATGTATTGTCCGACCTATAAGTGTATTCTGGCAGTGCACACCAGATTTGACGGTGATGTGTGCTGGGACTGAGCAGGATGTGTGTCCTCAGGTATCTGATTCCCTGCAGCCACCTGAGCAGGAAGCAGCGCTGCTCCCTAAAGCAGAGGGACTGTTACTCGTCCAGCGCCGCCTCCTTCCTGCTCCTCCTGCCCTCCTGGTGCCCCGGAAACCTCCACAACACAAACACACACTCACACTCAGAGCACATCCACTTGCCCAAAGGAGCAGGTCAGTCCGACAAACACAAGTAAATACTCTCTAACATGTGTTCATGCTAACTTGAGTTCTCTGTCTCAGATCTGTCAGTATCCGACAGTGTTGGTTACTGTCGGGGTTCAGACTTTTTGATGGATGTAAACTATCTCCACTACCTCTGGGACGCCCGCCAGGCCATCTCCACTTCCCACAGGCCAGTCTCAACTTTATGTTCCTCTACGATAAAATCAGGATCTGAACCATGGATCAACCTGGTCCTTCTGTACATCATGCGTAGTATCTCAGATGCTGACTGATTATGGTCATTAAACTTAAAGGAAAATAACGTTCTTTTACAAACTGGGTCTCACCCAAGGTGGTGCAGGGATAGGAAAAGTGGATTGAGAAAATGGATGGATAGGTGGGTCATTTTATCATAGTTTTTTGTGAAGCAGTTGTGCTCAAAATGGTTTACTATTAGGGTTAGGGTTAGGGTTAGGTATTACATTGCAACTACAGCTGAAGCTGATGGGAATGTTTTGCAGGTGTTTGGTCATAAAGTATTGGACATATTTTGACCTCATGATGGCGTTAGATGAAAAGTCAGTTTTTACAATTCATCTTGAGGGGGACATGAATGTCTGAACCAAATTTCATGGTAATCCGTTCAATAGTTGTTGAGATATTCCAGTCTGGACCGACCGACAGACATACATCCCTAGAGCTATGCTGCTAGCATGGTTAAAAGCATGACATAGTGATCATTGATAATGACACTCAGATGATCATTACATCCTGTTTTTGTGAATAACCTAGTAAAAGATTGCTTCATATGTCCAACATCTTCAGTTCTGATTGGTTTTGTTTTGTCTGCAGGGCATGTCGGCTCTGGTCGGCTCCATATGACGGGATCAATCCTCTGCCTCAAGAATACCGATCCGACACATCAGGGGACGACATAGAAGATGAGGAAGAGATCGTGCCGCGAGTCAAGAGTGACTCCATCTGCTCTTTGGTCGTCACTCCTCCCCCCTTGACCCTCTCTCCAACCCTGTCCTCCTCAGATACCCTCTCCACAGGCAACCAGGCAGGAAGAGCCAGCTCTGCCCTGGAGCTGGAGTGGGATGACATTTTTGCAGATGACGATCCCGTGATAAACACGGAACTGGCAAATGGCAGCACGACCATGGAGGTCGACAGATGCACTTCTACACCTGCACCTCTGCCTCCTCGACACATCCAGGAAATGCGACGCACTGCGACCAAGCTGGTGCACGGCTCGTACGTAGAGGAATCCGAGTTTCAGGACGATGTTCTGGTCTACAATCTCGTCGCCCAGAAAGACACAAAGGCGGCCATTTTGGAGCGAATCATGGCAGCAAATCAATGGACACGTGGAAGCATCTCAAATGGCCAACGAATGTCAAGAGCAGCGACGACAACAACAATAACAACAATGTTAATGACAACCGGGAGGACAGTAATGGACACAGTTAACAGTATAATGTCGACAAGGAGGAGGAGCGAGGATGGAGGGAAAGAGGAAAGAAGGAGGGAGGATTATGGGAAGGAAGTGAGGAGGAGGAGGAGGAGGAGGAGGAGTGAGGACTGTGGAAAGGAGATGGGGATAAGGAAGGAGGAAGGAGAAGATGAGATAAAGAGGATAGATGCACAGGGAGATTCAAAGGGACGTCAGTTTTTCACAAACGGTTTTAACGCTAAGAATCACATCATCAACAAATGTGATGATACTGATGAAGACGGCATGCCGTTTAAGGAAAACTGCAACCTGAGTGACTTCACAACTACTATCAATCACATGCACACACCCCACCAGCAGCGCACACGCCACAACACACTACATCCCGCGCCGTGTTTAGTGACAAACTCTTTACCCAATGGCCATTCTGAGTTTGAGCCACATGACCCTTCGGTGCCTGCAGCTGATGCCAAGCCTCCAAGTCTGCCTGGTAACAAAGTGACCAACAAAGATGACTTCCTGTCCCGATACCACGAGCTCATGCTCTCTCTGGGTGTGGAGCCAGACTGTGACGACATCACAGATGACATCAGCACGTTCAGGAAGCGCGTCCGAGCTCTGAGGCAAAAACTGGAAGAGGAGGAGGAGGAGGGAGGAGGAGGAGGTGAAGAATTTGCTTTTAGCTCCTCGTGGGATGACGGAGAGGAGGAAGAAGAGGAGGAGGCGATGGAAGAGGAGGAGGAGGAAGAAGAGGAAGGAGAGGAGAGGAGGAGCAGCAGTAAGAAAGGCAGCAGCAGACATGGCGTTCCGTTTACAGGTCTGTGTTTTGCTGTGGCTTTGTTACGTAAGGGTTGGGTTACACTTAAACAGAAGTAGCTTGTGCAACGTGTTGTCTAACCTCAAAAGTGTTAATAGATGTTTCCGAATGGCCACTCTGGTTTCCACCTGGTTTAGAGCTGTGGTTTTCAATTTTATCTTTTCAGGTGACAAATTATTTCTAAATGCTCTACTCTGGTGACCCAAAGGGTTATGCAAATATTAAACAAATGTAAATCCAGCTGTGCTGTTATATGGTTTGCTCAACCATATATTAAAGTTGTACTCCCCAAAGCAGTTGGTGACCTGTTCAAAGTCTTCCCCAAACCCCCTGGTGGGTTGTGATCCACCCAGACTTTATAAAAAAAATCTGTGACTTAAAGGATACATAAAGTAATTAAAAACATAGAAGGAAAACAGAATATTAAAATGCATCAATTAAGTTTAAATCAGATGTGAAACTGCTTCATGTTGCACAAATCAAACCAAAACAAGTCCAAAAGCAATAAACAGCTGCATTGCTGAAAAAGTTCAAATCATCTTACTGCTGATTATTCACATACTCTCTCCGTCACACACGCTAACCTGTAGTTTCCCATGATGCCCCAGGTCCGTTCATCAGCGTCCTGTTGTCCCGGCTCGAGAACCTCCTGGAGAACTCCATCGCCGTGAACCTGCTGGTGACAGGCATCCTGGCCCAGCTGGTGTCATATCCGCAACCTCTTCTGAGAACCTTCCTGCTCAGCACGGACACAAACAACCGGCCCAACGTACGCACCCTGTACCAGGTAACATCCACACACACATCATACACTAGGTATATCTGATGTCTTATTCCATCTAAATTAGAAAACTGTGTGTATTCGTAGGTGTTGGTGTCGGTACATGCTCAGATTGAGCGCTACGTGGTGGCCAGACCGGACTATCCTGCCCTGGTCACTCAGGCCTGGAGGTTCTTGTTGGCTAAAGACCAGGACAGCAAGTTTAGAGGTAAATGAACACACAACATCAACACAGAAACACGGGATATGAAACGGGATAGTGCCTGAAGCTGCAGTTATGAATGTGAAGTTACACCCAGGAGATGGGTAGCAGTGACTCCAGGAAGTCAATGCTCCCTGCCACGAAATATTCCCATACATAGCCCCATGTAAAGCTGTAACTTGTCATTTTTACTCTTTGGTTTTTGTGCGGATTAATCAAAGGAGATATAATGTGTCAATTAGTGAGCTTTAGGGATGCAGGTAGGCGTATTATGTTACCTTTGGAGGGAGCCAGGCTGATTCCAGTCTTTATGCTAAGCTAAGCTAACCAGCTGTTGGCTGTACTCAACGTCATGAATTGCTGCATGAAGTCAGCATGAGTGAAGTCAGAAGCAGCCACTTCAAATCTGTCGTCGTAAAGGTGTAGCTGAAGGGAATTTCAGTCACTGTTTGTCGATCTAACGAGGACTTTGTTTGAAGCATGCGCAGTATATAACATTTCCCGATGTGTCTCAGAGTGCCTGCAGTCTCAGGGCGGCGACATCATCCTGGACCCATCTCTTCCCAACGGCTCTGTGAGGAATGCTCTGGCCTTGCCTCCTCGTGGCGTCTTGCCGCCGTGCCCTCCCATCCCCCCACAAGCCAAGAGCCGTGTGTTCGCCATCATCCTGTTCGCCGAGTTCCTGAAAGAGCTGGCCGCCATCGCCCAGGAGCACAGCATCGCACTGGACTGTCCTGCCGAGGAGTAACGGGAGTGTTGTTGGTGCAAAACCACCAGTCCGACTGTGAGAAGTAGCTGCTGACGTACTTGTGAGCAAGGCACTGCTGCTTAGTGACCACCAGCGGAAGACTGAAGGCTACCAGCACAAAACATGCACACACTTTACATATGTGAGAAATTAATGTGGATATTGTAATAAAATATTGTTTTTATGCATCGATTTGTATGTACACTATGTTTATATTCCTGGCAGCACTTGAATATTTCGATGTTTTTCCCCATGTGAATATGGATGATATTTATATGCAGATGAAAATTATTTGAAGATTATTTTGAAGATAAATCAGCGTTTTCTTTATATTTGTGGGATGGTGCAAATAGTTTTATATGCTCTTTTATGGAATTTTTTGCACTACTAGTTAAAGTGGAAAAAAATGTATTTCTGTGGCGGCCATTTTAAATTAAACTCTTTGTACTTGATGCATAAACTAGTATAACAATAAAACTAACCTTATTTAAAGACATTAAATAGACAACCACAACTTGATTTTAGGTAAGTTAGCTACTAGCTTGCTAGTTTGGGCTAAAGTTTTGTAAATTCAAGTTGAAAGTCATCAGTTAACATTTAAAATCAAACCAGATGTCATTCAAAATTTTACTCGTTCATAAGACAAGACGATGGCTTTGAACCTTGAAGCCCCAAATGTTTACAATTTACTACGTCAGCACTACCACCAAGTGATGGAAACTTTCATTTACATTTATTAAATTATATAAAATGTTAGTCTGTTGATACTGTAGATGGGTGACAGGAGAGGAGAGTTTGAAATAATGCAACCACTACTCGTACATTTTTTTAAATAATACACTACATGCTGTAATTCCTTTAATGGATTGGAAACTAACCGAACCAAACTGGATGTGTGTTTTTCTATATGTGTTCCTCCTGTTGTGTTATTGTGCATTTAGCGGAGGTTTCACCTGTATTTCATTTTGTCCAGTTTACCTGTTTTAATCTGTTTTTCTTCTTTCTGCTACAGCTGAAACTGTCGTTGTGGATCTGAAAACGAAACACAGTCACTAAATCAAAAAGGGGAAGAGCCTCTGATCAGTTGTGTCTTCCTGTTTCCGTTGTTTTCCTGATGTGTCTTTATATGCACACACACAAAAACAGACTAATGATGAAGCCTTATTTTAACCTAGTGAGATTTTTAGTGCAAGAAACCAAGATTAAATTATGTATTTTATGTCTTATGCAAATATCTGGATTTTTCTCATTTGCACTTCTATCAATGTGCATTTCATTGTTTTTAATGTGAAATGTGTGATTTTTGTTGGCAAATTTCTTTCATTTTTGTCCTTTTTCACCTGAAAAAAGTGAAATTATTTACTGTCCTGCTCCTGTGGTGTTCACCTGTGCTGTGGTGCATTCAGGTAAAGTGGGGAAAGAAGGTAGTTCCTTTCAGGTGGAAAATACCAACAGAAAACACTCTTCTTCTCAAGGTGTCTCTTCAAAGAAATTTGAACTTAAGAAGGCGAGGCGAAGTAACACAACCAGCCTCTCTTCGTGATACAACCTGTGTTACCATGGTACACGTTTCTTCTTTTTACTGTCTCTCTCCTTTTGGAATCAGTTATTGCCAAAATGACGTGAAAATAATTAAACTGATTTTGACAATCTGACTTTCAGAAGGTCATAAAATATCTTTCAGGTTTCATTTGTTTATGTATTTCTTTTTTTTACGTATATGATGCAGTAATTTAAAGGGTCCTAAATGTATTTGGAGGTATCAGCGGTCTAAATGTGGAAGTTCAGCACATCTGAAACCTTCTGATGCCTTTTCTTCCAATTAGCTGATAGTATGAACAACAGCGATGGAAGGCAAACAATCTTACTGAATTTCCTTGCTTGTCTTGTACAACACAGATGTGTTATTACATATAAAAAGGTAAAATATAATAAAAATAATATAAATAAATAATAATAAAACATGATTTGGTGAACAGCACAACCAAGGGGACATGGTCTTGGGAGCCCCTTAAATCAGCAGGGTAGAAATGTCTTTAAAGCAATAGCTGGACATTTTGTTAGCTTTCTTGCTGAGAGTTAGATGAGAAAATCGATATCACTCTCATGTCTGTACAGCAAATATGTAGCTGGAGCTAGCAACCAGTTAGATTAGCATAGCACAAAGACTGGAAACAGAGGGAAACAGCTAGCCTGGCTCTGTCTAACTACAGTAACTAATTAAACAACTCAGATATAACATGTTAACCAGTGAGCTTTAGAGGTGCTGGTAGGTTGTTACCTTTGGACAGAGCCAGGCTTCCCCCTGTTTCCAGTCTTTATGCTAAGCTAAGCTAAGCTACCCGGCTTTACTAGACAGGTATGAGAGTGGTATCAATCCACTAATCTCAGCAAGAAAGCAACTCATTCCCAAAATCTATTTTAACTATTCCCTTAACAATTTTGGAAATTCCTGCAACAGAATTAAACTTGCTGTGTTGAGAAATAAATGTACATGTACAAACAATGATTTGATGAGGCACAGAGTGCAGTAGTGCAGGTTACTGTGTGTCTCTATCAGGAGCTCATGATTGCTCCACTAAATGTCACATTTCATACGCCTCTAAACCACCATACAGCTTCCTGCACACACAGGAGAGTGTGTAGTACAATATTTAGGGTAGAATAGTACTCAGTGGGATTGTATTATATTATAAAGTAGAGCCAAGTATAGTAATATACTTATATAACAAGCAGCTGAGGCAGCAAGTCTAATTCTCAAGAAACTGTGGTTGGCTAGTTCCTGTCTCAGTAGCTTGAGCGAACACACAGTGAGATAACAGACAGCAGAAACACAGCGGCAGCCTTCGGACAGCTGCAGAAACTTTGGAGATCTGAGTTTTAATTACCTAACGTTTGGAGAAGAAGAAGAAGAAGACAGGAGGTGATGACAATGATGGCAACAATGAAGGTTTACCTGCTGATATGGGCTGTTGGTGAGTGTGTGATAAAAAAAACCCAACTGTGGTTTACTGCGCTCGCTTTGAAATGGCAAAATGATAAAGTGCGTCTCCACCACATTATAACATGTGGATTTTAGTTATGTCACTCAATCAGTCTGGTAAAGCTCATGTTGTCATCCTTCAGTGTTATTTCTGTCTGTCTTTACATGAATATACCACAGTTAACATATTTCAGCCAATCCTCTCTGGGCTTATTAACTTCCACTCATTTACAAACAGCACATGAAACATCTTTAAAGTATAACGTCACTTTAAACGAGAGGCTACAGAACAATCAGAACACTAACATATACTGTGAGGATAGAAATCTAAACTGAAGCGTTGAAATAAACATATTCTCGTTTCTTCTTCTTCTTCTTCTTTCAAGTGTGACCTACTTCCCCTCGCTGTCAGCGACCTTACCTCGCATTTGCACCTTCATGATGCAATGCAGCATGAGTAGCGTGCACATAGCCCTTTACTGACACCGTCTGGAGAGTCGGCTGCACTGATGCTCATTTAAATAAAGAGTATGAGGAAACTCATATTGCATCATGGCCACAGACAATATTAGATTCTGATTCGCTGGTTGAACCACTGTTGTCAACGCTACCTTCAGCCTGCATGAGACTGTAATGTGTAACCATAGCAACAATACTGATGTAGGCCCCCTATGCTTTACAGGCTTCGAACGAACTAACAGTAATCTAACAGACGGTTAAAAGAAGATTGACACCGCTCTGGTGTCGGCAGGGTAAATATGAAGCTACAGCCATTAGTCGGTTAGCTTAGCTTAGCATTCAAATTGGACTCAGCTAGCCTGGCTGTGTCCAAAGGTAACAATATCAGTCAACCAGCACCTCTAAAGCTTGCTAATTAACAAACTACACCTTGTTTGTTTAACCTTTACAAACTCTTAAGTGTAAAATGGACACGTTATGGTTTTTATGGAGGGTTATGTGCAGGAGTATTTTCCAAATTGTCAAACTATTCCTTTAAAACAAAAGATACTCCGAGCCTCAGACGTCACTGGGCTACCAGTTGTTACAAGTCTTCAAGATAGGAGAGCCTTCAGCGATATCCATCCACACTCAGTCATGCCAAATGAAACTACTGTTACATGTGTTTTGCAGATCATTGGAAACATTTGACACTCTCCAATATCAGACAACTAAGAAAACTTGAGCCATTCCAGTTTGCTGACTAGCGGTAGAAAATACAATAGCCCAAACATAATGGCTTAAATATAATGAATCTGCAACTGCAGTGTTTGCTACTAGAACTGGATATGAACCGTTAAAACAAGTATGAACTTTACGGTGAGCAGAGATCTGCATGTTTTTTGAACATCCACAAATATAAGGGTGAAATGTTGCTGTAAAATATGCTTCTATACTAGTGGTTCCTAACCTGGGGCTCAGAACCAACACAAAGCGACATTAGATGATTACTAAAATATTAGAAAATCTAAATTCTGCTGCACAAAATTACGTTTAATTTTCAGTCTTCTCACTTGACATTGCCTTTATCTTGTGAAAAACTGAAAGCAAAAAAACATTTCAAACCTCCGCTTGTTGTAGAAATTTAATTGTCTCTTTCTTTCTGTCCTTGTTTACCTGCAGCTGCTGCAGTCATTTTATCAAGGGGAGATGATTCTAATGTTCAAATGGACGATGAAGATTATTCATTCTATGGCAGTGGTGAAGGTGAATACACCCTATTCATACCTGAAAACGAAAGTTTTGCTATCTTACCATGGCCAGATAAAGATGACATGTCCTCTCTTCCCTCCTCAGGTAACCTCAGTCTCCTCTGGTCTTTGTTCACTCACTTGTTTTCTTCATGTGAGCACAGTGATTACCTTAAAGCTGCTTCGGCCAGCCCGCTCTTCTCTTGGTGCAGGCAGGTTTTATTTGATAGGTAAAGAGGTGGAAAGAATATTTTACACAGTCCCAAACAACAAATCAAACGGAAGAAGTTTGCTTGCTTTTGGAGTTCGTCTTCTCTAACGTAAGCTGCATGTTAGCCGCTCTGTCCCGCTCTTTAATGGATTTGCATGAAGTTTACTCTCCAGCAATCCAAACAGCCAAACGTACGAAACATATCGGTCAGTCCTCATCCTTTAAATCTTTTCTCTGGTAACGTTAAAAGTGCTACTGTTGGAAAATGTGAGCAATAAAGCACAAATCAAATCTCTATGTTGCTTATGTTTTTCTATTGTAAGCATCCAAAACTAAATAACAGTCTGATCTTATCACAATTGAATACTAAAGCTGTCATAGAAAGCGAGAATTTAAAAAAACAAAAATGTTCTCACTGCACGTAAAAATCTTTGGGGTTTTGCAGAATCATCCAGTATCTACGATCTCGTCTGGCAACAACAACTTTTGTGTCTGACAACAGGAGGCTTGAAGCTTTCTTCAAATAGTATAAACTTTAGTAATCAATAATTCTGATTCCTGCTCGAGGTAGCGTCTCCAAAATCAGACAACTGTACGTTTCATCTGCCACACAAATTTGCGGCGTTGCCTTGCAATAGCAAGTTGTCATGATGAGCTTGAGGGAACGGGGAGCTGGAGAATTCAAAATGGAGGAAGCTATCGTAGCATATTAGCAGTGTTGCACCATCCACTTTTATTTAAACCCCCACTGTCAGAATATAAACTGCTCCACAAAAGACTGGACAAGACAAGAGTTGATGGTACAAATTCGTCTTTTGAATAAACTGTGTGAGCTTATTGTCTCTTGCTAACTGACAGTTAGCTTGCTAAGTTAAAAAGCTAGCTTGCTCAGAGTGCTTTTGTCCAACTTCAACAACTCTTCATTCAGTGAAATGATGTACAGTTCTGAGAACAAAATGCCCGGGTTGAGTAAACAGCCTAGTACAGGGGGAAAAAAGAAAGAAGCTTGGAGATCTCTCGTGACTAAATAGCATTAGCATTTTTATGGCTTGCTAGTGTGTTAGCTGTTAGCTCAGCAGCTAGGCCTGCCAGTAGTCCCTTCGCCACCAAGCCTCTTGAACCAAACATTTTATGATGATGCACGAGTAAACCTCACTGTGCCACTTTGTGATGTGCTGGGCCTTTTATGATAAAATGTTAATGTTAATAGTTTTACACTCATGTTGTTGCATTTTAATCTCTTACCTGTTGTCTCTCTCTCTCTGCCTACAGCTGCCAACAACACCAGTGACTCCTCCTCCATAGCTAACCTCTTGTCCCTCTGTCTGGTCTCTGTTCTCTTAGTTTTGCGCATGTTTGCATATTAAACAGCCTTTTATATCATGTTTGTTTAACTCTGTAGCTGGAAAAACACTGTAAACGTTCAGAAACTGTTAAGTGAAAAAGGCTTGTTTTATATTCTCCTTCTGTGACAGTACAGGAGTGTTTGCTGAAATTATGATTGTGGTGTGTCTGTTTGCAGACGATGTCACCCTATCTTTGTATTCCTTAAATGGAAAACGTTATTTCAGACATTATTATTATTATGGTTTTTAAACCAAACTTCAAATAAAATGTGATCACATGTATTTGCTCATACATTCCTAGAAACAGACAACAGTTTTGAAGAGAGGAAATTAAATTTGTGGTTACAGAGTGACTTCACTTTGCATTGCCAAATATTCTCTGGTTCCAGCTTCTCCAACGAGGGGATTTGCTGCTTTTCTCCGTTTCATATCATTGTGAATTGTATGTCTTTGTGGTTTGAAGTGTTGCTCGGATAAAACAAGCAATTTGACGACTTTACCTTTGACTCTGAAAACCTGCTGAGTCGAAAACCATTTTACCTTGACAGCACAATACATTTTTGACATTATCAAAGGGGTGTTGGATAATTTTCCCAACTTATAGGAAAAGCATGACATTATATTGATGATCCGAAAAGGGAGGAAAAAATTGAAAAACTGGATCTAAGCTATTCATCTAGTTTTGAGGAGTTTCATTTAATTTCGTATCTCCAATTTTCATTATTTGAATATTCACACATACTACATGTGTAAACATCCGGGACAGAGACCATACGTCACAATTGGTTCTTTTACTTCTGATGCTTATGTACATGTTGGTGCAAATCCTTACATATAGTACGTGTATATTGTAGAACTGCTGCTTTAACTTGGAGAATGAATACTTCCACCACTGCTGACACTAAAACCTCACGTTTACTGTTGATGCTTTAGATCTCTGAGACACCAAACCGACAAAGTTTCAGACTTGTAGAGAAGCATGAAAGTCTTCAGCTGATCTGAAAACTGTAAAATTAAGCACCAAAACCTGGATTTCAGGAGCTTTTAGAATGAAGTTGTAGAGGCCGTTAATTATCGTCTGTACTGTATGTTGTGCCTTCAAACATGACAAAGTGAGAATTAGCAGGTCCTACAGTGTGTGTTACTAAGGTAAAAGCCAGAAACTAAGCTAGCATCCTGTGTTGATGTGGAGCTAGTGCTGCGGTCGATGACTCAGTTCCTGAATACTAACTGATACTGAGAGATTTAGAGGGTAGAGAGACGTAGACAGTGTAGCAGAGAGAGAGAGAGCAAATGTAGGTTGAACTGTTATAGAGGGAGGGGGAGAGGAAAAGGTTAGGGTGGTAGGCGGAAATAAAGAGCAACAGAAACAAGAAAGAGCAAGAGGAGAGAGGTGAAGATACATGTAGGTAAAAGGGAACAAAATGTACACTAAATGGCCAAAAGTACACCTAAATATATATGTCATTGCTGAACATGTCATTCCAAAATCATGGCCATTAATCTGCTGCCATAAGAGCCTCCACTCTTCTGGTTTCAGTCTTTCCACCACATGTTGAACCCGGGTGCAGGGATTTGCTCCCAATAAGCCACAAGATGTTCAGGGGATCAGGTCTGGCTCACAGTCGGCGTTCCAGTTCATCCCAAAGGTGTTGGATGGGGTGGAGGCCGGGACTCCACCCCAAACTGGGAACACTGGCTGTGTGCACGGGAGCATTGTGGCATTGAAACAGGAAAGGTTTGAATTCCCCAAACTGGAAGAACACTGTTAAATATCAATAGAAATATAGAATTGTATGCTGTTGCATTGTGATTTCTCCTCATGAGACCACACTACTGTTCTGTGGCCACATACACACATACTTTTGGCCATATAGTGTTCTAAGATCAGGGTTCAAGCACTTTTCAAGCACTTTCAAGGTACCTAAACCAAAAACTGTTACTATAAATGCCAGAAGACAACAAACAAATATGACAACGGAATCGTTGAGCAATTGTGTCGATGATGAAACACCAGATTATGTTGAAAAATCAAGCATTTTTCAAGGAGTATATTCGAATTCAAGCATATTCCTAACTTTGAAAACATAACGGTTAAAATTAAGCATTTTAAAAACTTTCAAGAAGTTTGTACAAAGCCTGTAAGAGGGAAGAGACAAAAAGAGACAGAGAGAGGAAGAGTGAGGAGAATAACGTGAAGAAGGAAGACAGGCAGGTAGGAAGAGAGAGAGAGGGGGAGGAGAGGTCGAGAGATACTGAGAGAAAGTGGAGAGAGAGAGAGGAAGAAAGAGCACAAAGCACAAAGCTCACAGAGAAGAAGTGAGAGTAGAGGTAGAGGAAGAGGATCGTGGAAAAAGGAACAAAATAAAAGAATATAAAAGGACACTTCACATCAGCCTTGCCGATGACCATCCACCATCTTTAAGAACGTATTCTGAGAGAGAGAGAAAAGTAAACTCGTCAACATGATGAAGATGTGGAGTCGCCTCTGCTTCCTTGGTGAGTTCAGCCGACCTGCTCTCATCTTCAGATTTAAAACTTGCTTTTGTTTACTTGCGTTGTTTTCCAGAGTGATAACAAACTTGATTTTCTGATTAGTAATAAAATAAAAAAAGCAGAAAAGGAAGAGTAAATTTGTCTCGTGCTCACTCGCACGCCAAATTCAAAACTCTCAAGGCTCAAGTTCAGATTGTTTTGCACCCAGTGGAGTCAAACGTCGCAAGAAGCCTCGTGGTCTCACTGCTGATCGTGTAGATGCAAGAACGTCTGGTGAAATCTTTACGTTAGTTGCTTCCACAGCCGTACATTCATTTACCAAAACATTCAAGTCCTTGATTTAGTCTTTAATCTACACTTGAATGACCTTGAATTACTTTAGGGTTCATTTAAGGACTCAGGACTCACCCCTGTCATATGCAGGAAGTACTTCGGAGCACACGAATGCCACAAAAATCACCGGGGACCAAACTTGAATTATCAGAAAATTCAAAAGTAAATCTACAAATTACAAATTTATTCCACATTATTTATTTTTACCGTCAACTCAAGGTCTAAATTCCCCGGGTGGTACTTTTCTCATGAGCACAGCCTCTTTTATTCTACCTTAAATGTGCAAAACAATGCAGGTAATGTCCAATTTATTGATTTTCTCTGTTTAATATGAAACTAAAAACACGTTTTAATATATATTCCTTTAATTGCAACTTCAAACAATCATTTGATACATTAATGTCCTCAACAAGTCCGATTTGTTAAGCCACAGAAATATGTGTGTAAATATTCTGCACGTAAAATAAATCAGAGACTAAGCTTCGGTTTGCGGATCAACAAGCAACCGGCAGCACAGCGGCCAAAGGTCGGAGGTCACAGAAGAAGGAATAAGTGTGCAAATATATGATTAATGAGCTCCTACATGCTTTTGTTTTACGTCTCGTCTCCCGTTTTCACACCAGCATTTGCCTGTTTCACACGTATGAAAACGTGTTGCAGCAGCAGTTCTGTGAAGTAAAACTATAACTGAGCACATGTTCAGATAAGTGCTAATTTACACACACGTTCCTTCAGTTTACATTAGCCAGAATCTGGGCAATTAATATTCATTCCAATTTTTGCAGTACAAAGTATAGCATCATCTTAAAGTCTTTGCACACTTATTTTGCCTGATTACATCCATGACTACCGATCACTCTTATTAGGCCAGGAGTTTGGTGGCCTTGCATAATAACTTTATTTGTTTTTGCTTGAAGTTTCTCCCCTCATCACTCTCTCTCTCTTTCTTTCTCAGTTCTAGCAATTTCTTCTATTTCCAGAGGACAAAATGATACTGCTGTTTCAAATAAGGAAGGTACGGTGACAACGAACTTGATTGACAAGTGATTTATGGTGGATCAGTGTCCTGTCCTGTACTCTACTGTCCAGTCCTACCCCGTACCCTACTGTGCTGCCCCATACCCTACTGCCCTGTCCTGTACCCTACTGTCCTGCCCCGTCTTGCCCTGTCCTGAACGGTACTGTCATATATTGTTCTCTACTGTCCTGTCCTGTACTGTCATATACTGTCCTGAATGGTACTGTCCTCTGCTGTCCTGTCGTTTCTTGTCGTGTCCTCTATTGTGTCCTACTGTCCTGTCCTGTACTGTCATATATTGTCGTTTCCTGTCCTGTCCTGTACTGTACTGTCGATTATTGTGGTTTCTTGTCCTGTCCTGTCCTGTCCTGTCCTGTATATAGTACGATGTCAGATAATGGCTGGACGTGTTGTAATGTGCCATGTTGTATGAGTCGTGCTGGGCTCTGACACACACCGTTTCTCTGGTGCTGTGTTAAATAACCGTGTTGTCCTATGACACCCTGCATCTACACTCATAGCCATGGCGACAGCGCCCACATCCTGCATGTGTCCTGTGGTGGTGTTGTGTGAGGGGAGGTGGTCTGCTGATTCTGTGCATCTCCTCCTTGTCTAACACAGTTACCCCTAAGCCCTTGACTGCTGCGCCTCCCACGTTTTCGGATGAAGCTCCGTCTACACCTTCTTCTCCTCAGAGTCAACCAAGTGTAACAGATCTGCCTTCAACAAACTCTACGGTAACAGCTGCTGCCAACCTGAGCCAATTATCTTATATATATATATTATATATATATTATTAAGTTGTACCTGATGTTATTTTCTCATTACTGAAAAGGCCACACCAAACTACAAGCAGCCTTTATTTCATATTAAAGAGGTGGTTCAGCATGTTTATTCTCGTCCTTTCCGAGAGTTAGAACTGTGAGGAGATTAGCTTAGCTTAGCATAAAGACTGGAAGCAGGGGAAAACAGCTAGCCTGGCTCTCCTCAAAGTAAAACAATTTTATCCCACAAATTCACACAAAGTCGTTTTTACAAATTAAACAAACAATGTGTAATGTGTTAATCATTATATCGTATGACAAGCAGAGTAATACGCTGATTAATTGATTAGTTGATTAGTGAATTGCAACAAATTTGATAATTAATTCATCATTCACCGCCACACTGGTTCCTAAATGTGCTGCTTTTCCCTTTTCAGTGTAATTTCACATTTTGAGGTTTTGGGTTTTTTGATTGGAGGAGTCAAAAAGTCCAAACTTGAAGATGTCACGGTTTTCTGCCATTTTATTGACTAAACAATCATTTAAAAAAACAATAGATAGATTGATAGTTACTATAGCAGCCCTAATGACATTAACATAACTCTGACATGAAATAAATAAATAATAGATTAACACATTAGTCTTTCTAAATTGATTATCGTGTGGTGCTGAAAGGAAACAATGGCTTTAAGGAAGGTGGGAAACTAAAAAGTTATACTTCCAAAAATGTTAAATGGCAGATAAAGTACGTGTAATTGAGCTAAAACAATCCAAACCCTTAGCACTGTCCTTTAAGAACTTCAAATGACTGAGAACCAATAACACATCCTCACAGTTTAAAGACATAACCCACCTTCAAAAAGCAACACGTTTAAAGGTGAATTTACCTGAATTCAACCCGTACATGGCCACATGTACTCTACTCGATCCTGACTGACTGAAATCAATCAGCCAGTCAGAGGAAATCCATCAGATTAATTGAGATTAGAGAGCTACATGTTGGGATCTAAGTGACGTGTGATGTGATGCTTTCAAATACAAACTGTCTTTTACAGACTCACGAAGAAACACAGATTAGAGACAAAGGCGCTGCTAACACAACAGAGGGAGACGATGGCAGCTCGGCGCCACAGACGACGGCCTCGGGTGCCGTGCCGGGGATCGGGGGGGACGGTGTTGACGTTGACGTGATGACGGTTTCTATGACGACGGCCGCTACGTCATCATGGCCAGGTACCTTATACTAGATGTAAAAGGCACTTTGAGTGTGAGTCGTGTGCCTCAGTTTGTCTTCTTGAGCGTCAAACCACAGCTCTCACATGCTCTCTGTAGCTGCTCGCCAGCTGCCACACAAACACACACTCAAACCATCAAACACACACGCAACGGCGGTATATGCTACCACACACAAACAACTTTTTTGATAATCAGTGGATCATTTTAGTCATTTTTCCAAGCAAAAATACCAAACATTTGCTTTTGATGCTTTTCTTTGTCATATTTGAATATTATTATTATTACATACATATTTGAATATTATTAATATTATTAAAACAGGCATTTTTCACTATTATCGCCACTTTATCACCAAAACAATTAATGATTCAATGAGAAATGAATCAGCAGATTAATGGATAATGACAGTAATCGTTAGTTGCAGCTCTGATTATGATAAAAAAGGAGGAATAAAACAACAGAAATGTGTTTATAAGTCATAAAGTCAAAACAATTCTGTGTCAGCTGATACTTTGGTGACCTGTGACCTTTAGTGATTTAATATATTTCACTATTGACTACCGGTATTTTTTGCCCTGGCATTTTATTTAGTCTTAGATATCTTTGAAAACTAGAGTAGATAGTATTTAGGGATTTTATAAGCACATAAACAAGCTGTTCCCATGTAAGAGTCCAATTTGAATTTTTTGTTTTTGAGCCAGGTGTTCAACAAGACCTTTGTCGGGAAATCTCCTATTTATCTTAGTATTTGTAATTACTAATTATTAATCGATCATTGAGAGCATGGATAGTATTAGGACTCTCAAAGCTGATGCATACATTATGTCCTTTTGAAATTTAGAGGTCTCGGGGCGTCCTGCTGGCCCAGTGATTAAAGACTTTATTGATTATGGCGTGCAACAAATGTTCCCAGCCGGAATCAATTGTGACATTGTGGTTATATGGTGTCTTAACCACTAGGCCACCAGGACGCCACTCACACTGACTAATCAATAATATTCAGTCGGGAATTCAGTCTGCTAACTGACGATGGTTTGGAAGCTTTGATGTTCAGTCAGTGATATTAGACACCTCCGTCTGTACATTTCTTCTGCTTCTCATCTCCACTAGGGGGAGCAAGAGTGGTGACACCATGAATTGACATTGTGTTTGTTTGAATTGAATTACTGAACGGTAACCAGTTGTCCGTCTCTTTTAGTAATAATTGAAGAGGGTCATCATTCTTTCTGGGGTAAGTATATTGTACTATTATTATTTTATATTATTTTTCATGCCAAACCAGAATGTTTTATTCTGCCGTGCATTTTTTATTATTATTCCCCACACTGCTGCTACAACTACTATCAGACTAATTATAATTTTACATGATAGTTTTTTAAGGTGTAAAACACACTTGGTGTTCAGTTCACAAAGGCCCTCATTAGATAACTTTTACGGAAAGACATTGAATTCAGCAAAAAAAAAATTAAGATTCTGATTCTTGTAATTATGTGATACAGATGTTTTGATTTTGAGATACTAAGTCAGAATTACAAGAAAACATCTCCAGTTCTTTTTTTCTTTTGGTGAATGCAATGACCTTGCATATGGAGCCACAAAGTGTTCAATATTAAATAAATAAATACTACATTATGAAATACAAAAACCCCACAATAAAGTGTAAAATATATAAATCAACCAATTAAATTGTGAAATAATTTAATTAATTATTAAAACTCAATTCATGTCATTTCATCATTCTTGTTTTCGAATTAACAAGTTTTGTATTTCAAGTCAAAATAGCATTTTTCCCCCAATAACTCACTTTTTATTTCATGTCACTTTTTAAAATTTTACAGTAATATTATACACTTTTGGCCACCATACTTCCATAGTAATCCAATACTACTGATTTTTGTTTTAATCAATGATTTTTTAAAACTATGAATTTATTACTTATCTATCTGTACTTCCTTACTTATATTTTTTGGGACAATTGAGCCCCCAGATGCTACTACCACTGCTTATTGAGCTGAATCGGCTCTCTCTACCTCTGTCTCTAGGTTATGTGATCCTGATATTTATCATCCTGATGATCATTGCTCTGTGCTTCATCCTCTACTTTCTCAGGAAAATCTCCAGGGTAAGAAAATGAGATTTAGAGAGCGAGGTGGCGTTTCCTTTAATTAGTTTCACACCCACTCATATCTCGTTTGTTTGTCCAGATGTACTCGTTTGACCTCCAGCGTCCTGTCCACAATCACAACGAACCCACCGGCACCTTTGAACCAGTCTACCTGGATGACCTGGGTGTGTGGGGTTACATTTAAATTACTGTAAAATGATTATATATGAGCATATCCTGACATGTGTGCGTTGCATCTCAGATCGACCGGCTCCCAAAGACCAAGTCACCACCGAAGACCTTTCACCTCCTCCAGTAGCCAACGGCACAACTCTACAGTCGGAGGAAAAGGGCTCCAACGAAGAGAACGGTACAACAGCAAATGTTATTTTTGGTGGTTTCGGTGTCCAAAATTTAACATTGTGAAGTCAGTAAAATGAAAACCCTGTCAACAGCAAACCATGAGGTGAAGGCCAGGAGAAATTCGGCCAAATGGTTCCTTTAAATCGGTTTGAATTCAGCCGCTAGCAGAACTTTAATCACGTTAACAAATGCTAAATACAGGGGTTACTCATCAAAACACCACCAGAATTGAATGTTTTCACAAGAAAAAGGTACAAAATGGATCTAGCAGGGATGCAATGAGCTCAGTTTGCCACTAGGGGAAATTAAATGTTGTGAGACTGCATGTTTTTCCCTGGAAAAAAGAGAGTGAGGAATGGCACAACAAACCAAAGAGAAGTTGAAACCACATCCTCACCGCTACACCAGTTTCTGTACGTTATTTTTCTTTGTTTTACAGCTCCATTAGTTCATTATTAGCTTGCACCCCATTAAAAAGTTTGACCTTGGTGACAGTCACTGTCAACGGTACTGTAGGAGCCAAGATGACAAAAATGGAAAAATGGGAAAGATGACAAAGTTGTGGGAAAGCAGAAGACTACAATAATGGTGTCTTTACTGCCTCAGAGAACTTGAATCACTTCATGATGCATTTAAGTTCTTTTCTATCCATATAACTTGAATGCAGCGTTACCCAACAAACACTGAACAATTCACATCGTCACATTTATCAAGTCTACATCTTTTCTCTAACTCTGGTGCCGTCACCTTGTCTTACCTGTCCTTCTCTTCTTCTGCTCGGCCCCTCACTCCAGCTCCACAGGACCAGTCAGATGCAAACGGTCTGGGGTCTTCACCCACCAGTAACACCAGTCTGTCATTGGACGACGACCCAGCTGACAAGACATCCAGCCCATTGAGAAGTACAGTCGTGTTCTTTGATGCTATTGAGAAGGAGCAACAGAACGAAAACAACAACAACCCATGTAAGAGAATGTATATAGATACAAACACAAACTACTAATACAAAAATCACCATATGATTTAGTATTGCACTTCCATAAAGCTGTAGGACTTGCAAGAGACAGTCCTAGTAATGGTGAAGCATAATAAATGCTCCATCCATTTCCCATAATGCAACTCAATAGACCTTCCATTCCTGTAAATGCCCACGTCTTTCGAACAAACACGTTAGTCTCAAAGTTTAAACTTTGCAAAGCTCCTATGGAGCCACTTAAAACATTATACACCTGTTTTTAAAGGCTGAATCGTACTTTTCTTTATGAGTAAACTCAACGTAATGTGTATAATTGGTGGAGTGCCCCTTTGAAGGAAAGGGCGCCTGGCAGGTGTCATGGAAAAAAATAAAATGTGTGCACAAAGGTATGTCAAAGATAGTATTTTCATGTAACTTGGTGCAAACCTGTATTAAACCCAAGTGGCTCATTTACATTAGATTGCCGATTCCCTTAAACTTTAACTGTTTAATTTTGCACTAACATTACACAGGGGCATTTGTGCGGCTAACTGATAGCTGAAACTACATCCAATGTAACATCAAAACTGTATTAATAAAAGAGCGTTAGCTTAAGGAAGATTTTGAATGTGGGACTTTTACTTGTAAATTAGTATTTTTACACATTGGTATTGCTTTTTTATATCTAATAAGTGAAAGATCTGAGTACTTCTTCCACTGCTGGTGTAATTTTTTATTTCTTCAACCTTTAATTTTGATGTTAGAAGGCACCTGCGGTGGAGCTAGGCTAGCTGTTTCTCCCTGCTTGGTGCTAACCTAGGCTAAAGAAGCCTTTAAGTAATTTATTTTAAGGGTAAGAAAGTAAACAAGTGTATTTCACAGAATACTTTTGGATAAATATTTTTGGAGAATATAGCTAAATATAAAATCTCCTACTTATACTTGTGTCCTTCTCCTTTCTTTAGCGGTTTGCTCCAGTGACCCGTTCGTTGAAATAAACCTCGATGAGCCGGCGTGGTGCGATCAGCTCCTCACCTCTCCTGAAGCTCCTTCTTCTGTCCTCCCCTTCTCTCCTTTCTCCTTCTCCTCCTCCTCCTCCTCTTCCTCTTCTTAGCACCTTCCTTCACTGATAACACCAAGATAAACATGGAGGCAGCGACTGTGTCTTTAAGAATCTAGCCAGCAACTAGTTGGGATTATTTGTCAGTGAGCAGAATGTAAATCTCAGCCAACAAACTGTAAACATAAAGCTAGCTGAAGTATTTTGTTGTGGTGTGTTTAGACCATAGACTGTATATAAAGTAATATAATAATAATAATTATAAGTAATATATCCTTATACACTGTCTATGGTTTAGACCAGAGCTCCTGTCCTCCAGTATCTACATCAAAACACTCAGTCAAACAGTTAGCTCAGTTAACCCGAACTCACCGTTAGCTAGCTAGCTAACTAGCTAGCCGGATGACTCAGCGTTTTCCGCTTTAACGTTAGCCTTTAGCTGTAGCAAGCCTTTGTGTTATCTCAGTAGTCTCTTTAAAATGAACGAGGACTTTATTGATGGCCCTGTTTCACAGCAGACATTTTGACTTGTCAAACATTAATGATGGCTGCATTCCATTTAGCAGAGCCAGTTCAAGGCATGCTAACTCGATGACATGACTGGGACGCTTAATGGAAAGGTGGCCATCGTTAATGTTATTACTTAAACCTGTGCTTTTCCTGCTTTGACAAGTCAAGATGTCTGTTGTGAAAAAGGGTTTATTATCAGCCTTAAGCACTGTTTCTCAAGCTACAAACATATGTTGCTAGCAAGAGTTACTGTAAATGTTTTCTATATTATAAAATATGAGTGAGCTAGTTTTTCTTATTTTTTCAGTAATTCTTCAAATGCTATAAAACACATTCATTTACATCTTAAATCAGAATTTTGTGAGGTTGTGAACGTCGATGCGTATAATGCTAGAAACTCT
Organism: Maccullochella peelii; assembly: GCA_002120245.1. Taxonomy (NCBI): domain Eukaryota; kingdom Metazoa; phylum Chordata; class Actinopteri; order Centrarchiformes; family Percichthyidae; genus Maccullochella; species Maccullochella peelii. The sequence continues at coordinate 21,931 of LKNJ01003789.1, read as the reverse complement.
TGTGTTTTCATATGCAGTATTTTCAGTATTTGTTTTTACAGATTTTTTGTAAAAAAATAATGCAGGAGAAATAATTTTTAAAAATTACAATTATTTCACTGCTGTCATTTTGCTTTATTTAGGTAGCGCTTTGGAGATAAAATTATGTAACTTATTGTTTTACAGTGAAATGGACGTTTTTCTTTTTTTAGCGACTGTAAAGTAGCTTCAGGTTAAGTGTTTTCCCCAGTGTTTTATAATTTTGCCTTCTCTTACAGCCATTTAGCCAGGTAGCTAAAAAAAATCCAGTTTGCATTCGCAGCTGTAGTTCTTGCACACTGTAATAATACTGTACTGTGTCACAAAGGCTGAACCTGTAGTCTTGATTAAAACTTATTACTGACTTTTAAAAAATAATTTCAACCTGTTTTCTTTTGTCCTGTTGGATTTTTCCTGCAGTTGTTATTTTGTAACTTCTTTGTTATTGTTCTAAAATAAATCTGGGTGGGAGATTTTGGCACTGGGCACCACATAAATGCTGTTAAATGTGCTGGTGAATCATTATGGCTGCTGACTGACCCATAACTGCAGTGAACTTACACTCACATGGACAACATGCTAACAGCACTGGGCCTTCATAATAAAGGCTTCTACATTCACAAAGTGGACTGAGAACACTAATTAAGCAGCGTCACATATGATTAACTTCTCAAACTCTAGTGGAAGTTTC
>LKNJ01003789.1:0-18002 GCA_002120245.1 Maccullochella peelii | reverse complement strand
ATAAACTGAAGCTGTAAACTAACCACAGACACAGGAGGTCAGGTAGATGAGCAGCAGGATGCAGATCATCTTCTCCCTGTGAGAGGAGACAGAGGTGAAGAGTCAGAAACACATGAGGTCAAAGTTCAGTCCTCACATGAACAACAAGCTACAGTCTGTCTTTAGTCACTACAACACTCCTTTGGATTTATTAGTATTATTATTACACACAGCTGACCAAAGGATTTCCTGACTGGACACCAAGCCTCGATGCTACAAACACAGAAATATAAAGTTTGTTTCATGAAGACGTCTAACATTTAGTCAAATAAAAAGCTGCAGTTAAGTCTTTCTGTCACAAGATGGCGCCAGTGGTTCAACTCTCCACCATAAGCAGGAAACATGGGACAACATATACCAACTGGTCATAGTCTGAGAAGCACGCCCATACTAAGTGTCAGATCGATCCCACAGAAAGGAGAAATGCTTTCTTCCTTATTGTCTGTCTCCACTTTTGTCTTTAAAGTCTCAGTGTTTCCGTTCGGCAGCTTATAAAAACTTAGTTCTGGGCCTGAATGTATCTTTGTCATCATTACTATTGCGCAGGCCTATAGTACATGTCACATAAGACATAAGAGCTAACTTTTTGTGATCTCTTCTTCTCACCATTCTCAACAGCTATATTGCACTGTTTGGCTGTCTCTGCTATATCGTGCCACAGTTGATCACTAAATGTCTCAGTCCTGTACTCTTGTGTCGTGTGTCAATAAATGTGTCGTGAAGTGACTCCACCATGTCTACTGCCATAGATAAATCAACTGAGGGTGACTGTAGTAGGTCAGAAAGTAGCTTTGCGTTTCCCAACAGTTTTCAGAAGGCAGCAAGGAGGCCTATGAATGTGAGGTCAATCTGTGCAATCAAATCTCGGATGGGGTCCATCAACCCCAGGGTTGGTGGTTCGATCCCGGCTCCTCCTGTCCACATGTCGAAGTGTCCTTGGGCAAGCCACTGAACCCTAAGTAGCCCCCGGTGGAGGCCAGCATGGCAGCTGTGTCCCCATTGGTGTATGAATGTGTGCGTGAATGGGTGAATTAGACTACTGTTAAAAGCTTAGATTACTGTACAGCGCTTTGGGAACCGTTTCAATGGTTGAAAAGCGCTATATAAGTTAAAAAAAAAAAGTCCAAGTCCATCACTGAGGCCCCATCATAACCTTGTCCAACAAGATTTGATTTGTACTGAAGGACATAGCTTTCTAAAGACAGTATGGCCGTTTCGGTGAGGCCCTCAGCATCTAGATGTTGGGCATGTTGGAAATCAAGAAAGCTTTCATGCACAGCCCCATTGTAGTAATACCTAACTACTAATGACAGCTGCTCTTTCTTTTGCAGATCTTTGCTCTCATCAGCAATGACAGAGAATACCTCACTCTTCTTCACTTCCTTCACAATGGAATCGCACACCATACTTGCTAAGCACTGGAGAATTTCATTCTGTTTTGTATTGCCTTGTGCCTTTTTTTTTTTTTGAAGGATTGTGCTTAGCCATCATTTCTAGAATTTCTAAGAAATTCCCTTTGTTGTCAGACTCTTCTGATTGACAGTGACCTCTTTGTGCTACATTCTGTGCTGCTGTCAAAAGCAGCTGCAGCTGTTTTAATGTAACAGCGATTCTCTTCAACCTTCTTTCTATACTCTTTGTCAATCAAGTCTAACATAGAAGAACCTATAAGCACTACCTTCTTGTGCTCATTCCATGCAAACATGGCATTAATGTGAGACTCAGATTTCTCATGCAACTTAAAGCCACCATCTTTGCACATTGTTTTTTTCCCAATGTGAAAAGCCTGATTCTGAGGTGAAAACAGATTCTGGCACATTAGGCAGGGAGAAGTGTCTGCATGCATAGCAGTAGGCTGAATCTTTGGGAGTATTCAAGTGATGAAAACAGGTTGTACCACAATGGATTGAATGACCTCCTCTTCTCACCTTGGATGGTTTTAGGAAAAATCTTCAAATGAGGTTGAGTGGGACCTGCTGCTCTTGACTGTGAAATATCTGAAAGTGACAAAAGCATGAGTATCAGATCCTGCATTAAGTGCTCATTGGCACATTAAAATTAATTTTATATATATATATGGCAAGTCTTAATAGCAAAAGTCATCCCCATCCCAAATCAAAGCAGATAAAGTTTTAAAGAAGGCAAATGCATATGTACCCTGATGTTCAGGTGAAGCTGAAGAGCTTTCATCGCCAGTGTCCTTGTCTGAGTCTTCAAAAACACACAGTGTCATCACAGAATGATATTATCATCCTTTTTCTAAGTAGGTTAAGTAGTATGCTGCCTAACCCAGCTTTAAACTCAAAAATACTACACATTTCAACTTTAGTTTCAATGTCTGGCAGCCACAATGTCATGGACATTATCAAAGCACTCAAATAAGTGCTTACTAATGAGAAATCTGGAACTATCAGGATTTTACATACCCATTACCATCACCTTAGCAATGTGCCTCTTTCTTGCCCCAGTTTCCTCCTCTACCAGTTCCCTTACGTTTTAATTTCCCTCGTAAATTACGACAATGACGGACATTAAAATCGGATAACAATACGGATGCAGTGGGAGTTAGCCTTAACTCCGCAAAGTTATTTTAATTCTGAACTGTAACGTTGTAATCCTAGACTGTATGGTTGTAATACACAATTCACTGACGTTAACGTTAGCTGGCGTGCTGGCAAGCTTTCCATTATAAACAGGGTGGGAAAGATTTCACTAAAATCCAAATGTCAACCTCACAGTGGCACTACAGGAAAAGTCAGAGGATCATGATCAGAGTCAGTAGGATTCATCCTCTGGAGACCATGAATGTCTGTACAAAATATAATATTTCAGTTGGGAGCAAAGTGGTGGACCTACTGACGTGGCTACAAATGAGAGATTGTTTTGAACTTTTGGACTTATTTGCATCAATTAATCAAGTAAAGTGAATTAAATCACACAAGACATGTTTCTCGAAAGACAAAATTATTTTTACTATACATATCGTTTTTACAAAGTTTCTGCAAAGGCAAATAAAAAGTCTTGAGCAATAAAGGGTTATTTGGCCATGCCAGACAACCAGCTGAGTTTGAATAAGGAAGGAGCGGCTGTGTCTTCATCCTTGTCAGCGAGCTGCCTGAACAGGCTGCCTGGCCGGAAGCTGTCCTCACTGTCTGCTGTGGAGGTCGGAGGTGCCTGCTGGAGGAAGGAGGAAACGTCAAGCTTTCTGAGGTTTTTGCTGGATTGTCCTGTTGGTCATCTTAATTGGCAAGGAATGAGAACATACAACGTCACTGTCCACTGAACCTGGGAGATCCAGGGTCACTGGACAAAGAGCCCTGCTCCAGGACTGTCATACTTAGTATCAAGGTTCTGGATTCCTGGATTGCCATCTCCTGGAATCTGGACATTTCAGTCACTCAAGGGCTTGTAAAAGTAATTAGGGGAAGGACGTTGCAAATACAGTCTTCAACATCAGGTGGGTGCAAAGTAACAAAAAACATGATTTGCTCTGAAAAAGAAAGGTTTCCTCCATGGTAGCCATTATATGTACAGCAGCAGCACTGAGTGCACTGCTGCTGAGCAGCACTCAAGTCTGTGAGCAAAAGAGAAATCCTCCACCATCTTTGGTTTTAGGAGACCTCTTTTGGTCAGAGTAATTTGTGATTTTCATTTTACATCTGCCTGACATCATTGTTTTCTACCTTAAATGTCACTAAGAAGATCATGAAGACAATCCAGTGAGCCCTTGAGTGACTAAAATGTAGATCTAGGAGATGGCAATTAGGGATGTGCCTCTACCAAATGTTCATGCTCGGATTATTGTGGCCAAAAATATCACGGTAAACGGTATTATCACAATTACGCCAAACTATTAGAAAGGAAATATAGTAAAATTACTTCACACCATGTTTGTCTTCTTCTATTAAACCTAACAAACTGAACAGTGAACGATAGAGTATGTTGCAACTTTGTTGGACTCAAATGCAGATGAACTAATATCAAATACAAATACACTTAAAACACAATAAACTAAAGCAGGCTGGTTATTAAAGGTTTAAGACAATTGACCGGTAATTACTTTGAATGTAGCACAGAGTCTGTGTCTTTTAGATTCTATGTATCTATTCATGTTTTCCTACACGTTTCTTTGGAGTATTAATGGTTAAAAACACAGAGAAGCACAGAGAATGTAACAGCAATGAACCACGGCTCAGTCATTGTTCAGCTTTGGGCTTGAGACATTAGCATCACCCGCCCCTCTGCACATTACCTATGCTCTGCTACTAACAAATACCATAAGCATAGCTGAAGCTGGCTCATAAGGAAGGGCGTAACAAGTTTCCTCTTTATCAGTCATGTAAAATGCATGCTCTCTCTCTCATAAACTAGTCACGCTCCAGTAGGTTCACTAGCTAATGTTAGCATAGCAAGTCATGGCCACAGTAGCTAGTGCTAGACAGACAAGTAGCTTGGTTCACTGGTCGTGCTGTGGTGTTTCTGCCTGTGTTTGACCAGTAGAAAGGTGCTCCCTTGTGGTGAATCAAAATAAAACTGCTTACAAAGGCAGGAGCGCTGTGCAGTGTTCACAGTGCCCTCTGAAAAATCACAGTAGTAGAAATTGTCGGGGGTGTTGTTAGCACCAGAATGTTTCACCACGGTATACAGTAAAACGGTATTCTGGCATCATTTTAATGTCAATCCAGGACTGTGATATGTAGCATGACAGTCAGGGCTAGGTACCTGCCTCTGGTGCTCTATGCTAACACTTTAGTATTTCAAATGTTGAGTGACTGTAGTGGGTCCTAAAGTTCCTACAGCTGAAGCTTACACAAAGTTAAATGATCTAGGGGTACATAAAAGGCTACCACTTTCGCATGCAAAATGTCTAGTGAGAGCAGACTCTTGGCATTATGTCAAAGTAAAGAAAATGACTTGTAGCAGCTCCAAAGCAGTTTTGAACTAGGAACTACTTTCATTGGTTCCAGAGGAAGACGTGGTACTGGGTGCTAGTAACCTTTTATTGGTTTCAAACGGTCACTGCAAGAGTTAGTATGGAACACCTGATCCAATGATTCACAAAAATCCAGGGCTGCGGTCAAATAGTCCAAAAAAATGACATCCTGTGTCTTTTCCTAAACACTTTTCTGTGACCTTGATGGAAAACGTCATGAGGTCAAGGAAAGGTGTGAAGGAGAATTCATAAGGACTTAGGAAAAGACAACCGTGGTGCTAAGAGAATCCCACTGCACTTACACTAGGCTACGTAATTATGCGGCGGATGTTATTGACATGGGTGAATGGCCGAATGGTGTGTCACTTTAAATGTTGCTGCCGCAAGGAATTGTGGGACGGCATTATCTCCTTTCCTTTGGTAAAGGATGGTCCAGTGTACCCTATGCTTAAGGAGATAACTTAGGAAGCATTGAAGCACCTTTCCTTAGCATGGCTGCCACTTAGATACTTCCGGGTCACATTTCACTCAGTTAGGAACCTTCCTAAGCAAAAAAAGACTATTCCACCGCAGCCCCACATTCTTCTGGTGTCTATGGGCTCACCACCGAACAGTCTGGCAATTTTGGAAACACTGTATGTTGGAAATATTGGGAGGGTTGCCGTCTCCAAGTACCCAGTACAGAGATGGGACATGTTTAGCCTAGCTTAGCACAACAAATGGAAGCCGGGGGAAACTGCTGGCCATGCTCAGTCCGAAGTGATACAAGCAAACTGATATTGATGTTATCACGTGACTGTTGGTAAGACAGTCACGTGATAACATCAATATCAAGACTATTTCCCAAAATGTCAAGAGTGTATCTTAGGGAAGCTTAAAATGTGACGGATTTCAGACAAATCCCAACTTGAGCGGCATAGAGACTAAGAAACTTTAGTAATAATGTGTGAATCCCAAGATGGGATTGGTCTACTCAAACAGGCAATAACGCCCCAGGGTCACTGTTGCTGTGCTGCTGCCCAATGAAATGGTCCAGTCAACAGTCTGATCCTGAGCTACATGATGAGCCCAAGCAGAGTGTGGGGGATTAGTGAGAGCACAGCAGAACAGCATTCTATAGTTTCAACCCATCTGACTCAAGAAGCATTTCATCAGTTAATAATGTACTGTCACTGCAAATTCACTAAAGGTGAAACAAGGCACTACTGACAATACAACCAAACACACACACGCAGATATAAACCCACACTGATGAACTTGCCTGGGTTTCTTGCACTCAAAAACGCTGGGAAGGCAGAGAGTGTAACAGACAACATTAACCCAGGGTGGAACAAAACAATGAAATAGAGAAATGAAGACATACTGTGGTTGTCAGCATATGAAACAACAACACTAAAACTCAGTCAGACTCAGATAGCAGATCCCAGCTCTGTTACTCACCAGCTGGTGAGGAGCATCAGAGCTCCTGGTGGCCGACTTGGATTTACGCACATTCGACATGCTGAGAGGCAGCAATCCGAACCTGCAGAGGACAGAACAGTCAAGGTGGGAATTAGGCTGAAATACTGCGATTCAAAATAGAGATATATTGTAGATATCCTATAGAGAGAGGGAAAACAGTTCCCTCTTCCTGGTTAACACTAGTTTAATCTCTATAAACACATATCTGCATATGACTGCAGAATCTGTAGGCAAGGGACAGGATTTTGGTATTGGAAGCGTTCTGCTTTCTGTTTGTAGTCCGAGTAGTACTGACCAATCACGTTTGAGTGGGCTTTGGTTGCATGTAGGTAAACAGTCTGTGTGGAGAGCAAAAGAGGTGGAACGTATTGGCCAAAATGCAATCTCGGAACCCTAGAGATGAGCTGTTTATTAGCTTTCAAATCGTTGTTATACCCTCAATACGTTTTTGATACTGAGTGAAATGGAAAACTGTAAAGTACCAAAACCTGACATGAAATTCTTGCTCAGATTCATACTCATAGAAAATGAATAAATGAAACATTTAAATAGAATTTAGCCACTTTTAGATCATTTATTTGGTTATTTAGTGTAACTTCGCTGTCTAATGAAAACCATGTATCTCCAAATTTGGTTATTTGGAATTCTTCAGATAAATTGAAGGGTTACGTGTAGTGTTTCTGCCTTAATGTTCCACAGAGTACCTGTGGTCACTATGAGCTAGTGTTGACCTCTGACCTGATCTGGCTGCTGGCCAGTGGCAGGATGTTGTAAGGTTCCTGGGAGTTCACACTGCTACTCCGCGAGGGAAACTGCTTCTCTGAGCCGGTCAGCAGCCCCAGCAGCACCTGGAACACAACATCACATCAACCTCTGAACAATGTTAGGAAACAGAGCAGCCCCTCCATGTGCTGTTGCATCTGGACTATATAGGCATCATCAGCTCATTGGAGCCACTCATCTCTGACCCAATGTCAATGGTGGTTCTATACATGCAGTGCTAATGCTTCTATGTTCATCAAGCTTCAACTACACTGTGTTTTTCTTTGCTGTGTGTTTGCTGTTGGTGGCAAGGGGCTGAAAGTACCGAGGTCCTCTGGGACAGGCGGTTGAGGTTGGAGTTCAGCGGAGGTGTGAACACGTCCAGGTCAAACGGGTCGATGTAGCTCTCCAGCCAATCACAGACCTCGTGGAATCTGGAAGACACACAACACCGTGTTTGCAGCTTTTAGAGACCTTTTTAATGCTGTCGGGATTTTTATTTAAAGAGAAATTCAACAACCAAAATACAGAAACAAAACTGGTAAAAAAAATATCAGATGAACTACAAATCACGTAGACTTTTAGGCTACCTGAACTCCTATTACTCCACACAACTTTAGGAACTCAGGTGTGCTATTGGATTAAATTCTGGGAAGTGAGATCCCATATTATATTATAATTCCAGTTCAAATCTGCTACATTTTCCAGAGAAACAAACAAAAAAAATCTTTGCATGTATGTACTTGTGTGTCTGTTTGCACCTGTGTGTTGATGGACTGAAGACTCAAACGTCTTGAAAAAAAAGAGGCCTTCTCCAAACCTTATTAATGCTATCGGGCAACAGTCACAGCTAAATACTGAAGCCTGACCTTGAAATGCCAGGGATCAAATTCTCAGTTCAGTTCATTTTTATCCTAGAGTTGCTGTTTACAGCTGAGCGGTGAGATGTTTTAGAGAACGTATGAACGAAGCAGAGTGTAAAATCTGTTAACAAACACTATGCAGGTGGTCCAACAAGTGGTTTAATCAGATATGTATGCCTCTATCTCCAAATCAGATCTTAAAACTAGATGTTGACACAGGGCCTAAAGATTAGGTAATCGAGCAAAAGCCATCTTTAGGCCCCTATAATGCCGGTTCATTTTGTGCTTTAGTGGTGCATAATCCAAAACCAACCTAACCAAATAGGTCATTTTTCAATGACTCCCAAGATGACATATATAGGCGTACCAGACCTTCATCGTCATGGTAACAACAACAACAACAACAACAACAACATGTGATTAACATTGTGAAACAGTCGCAGTTTGGTTAGGTCTCTGGACCTTGGCGCTTTTTATAGGTCGCCACCTAACATTAACCGTAAATATGGGTGGTAATAACTTGCTGCACAGACGACCTATATGGTCATATTTTTGGGGAGGTTTTGGGGAAATCTGATTACCGACCTGCTGCGTAGATACGTGGATGACTGGAAGTATCCAGTGTTCAACATGTGCTGCGAGTGTCAACTGACACATACCAAATGACGTGATGCTCTTCCAGGCAGCCTAGAGGTCTTCACAGGTCAACTCGGTTTTGAGGTAACCAGACCCGAGTCATTTTGTTTAGTCTAGTCAGGTCAGGTCAGGTAGGGTCTAGTATTACTGGCACTGGTCTCGGGTCTCTGTGTCATTATATCTAATACCTGGGTGGCTCATAAGCACCACAGGAGAACATATTTTGGTGTAAAAGATTCATGCTATTAAGAGACAATTACTTTTTGGAATTTGATTCACAGATATTAAAATGGTTAGAAAATGATATTCTCTCGCTGAGTTGGCTACAGAATGAGTACTTTCCATTCTTTCTATAAGTTAATCTTTGAAGCATGTAAACTAGTGATTGTAGGAATTAGTTTCTACTTTACATTGGGTCTAATTAGGATCGCCACACCAAAATGGCTGCATGTGATGAATTTGTGACAAAGAATGTTACCTGGGGTCTTGGTGGGATCGGGAACTCTTGCCCTCCTCCGGTCTGCTGCCCAGTGTGGTGTTGAGGTAACGAAGGTCAAACAACAGCTGCAAAGCTCTGTTCTGAGTCATGGGGAATACACCCTCCTGGAGGATGGATGAACAGAAAAAAAAAAAAAAACAGAGAAATTCAGGAAGCTAATGGGGAAGTCCACTTCCCTCCCTTTTCCTCTTTTTACTCCCTCCTTTGTTCTTTCTCCTGGTTTCCCTTCTGATGAATTTTTTGCCCCTCCTTTCTTTTTCCTTCTCCTGTGCCCTTTTCTACCCCTGTTGCTCCCTCTTTCTATTCCTCCATCTCCTTCTCCCACTAGGTTTTTTTTGCCAACATCGTGAAGGTTGAAGTAAACACGAGGAAAACATCTGCTAAGGATGACTGTGTGATACGATCAAAAGCTCCGGAACAGCTACTAATGAACCTTGTGGTGAGATTATTTTGTCAACAGCTGTTTTGCAGGTCTCATCATGACGCCTACTCTTACCCCAGGCCTGTCAGAGATGGCAGAATCTGAAGACAAAATCATGAAAAATGAATAACATGGGGCCATAAAAGCATGTCGACACAAACTAGCCTTTATCTTTTATGTCTTTTCAATTGTGTTCCAACAGACTACGACAATGTCAGTCAGACCTGTCACAGTGTGTTTCTCAGTAAGCCCAAATCCAGGCTTTAAAATGTCCCTTCAGAAATCTATAGGTGATCCATGTCCCTGCTATCTAAAGGGTGGAGTTAGAAGGATTTCACCCAACAATACAAAACTCCCCGTGTGTGTATGTGTGTGTGTGTGAGAGAGAGAGAGTCACCCTGCTGCGTGCCTGCTGTGTGAGGCTGTGGTAGTGGTGCAGGGCCTGAGCCAAACAGGCCTGCAGCAGCTCCTGCAGGGTGGGCTGGGGCAGAGCGTGGCCTCCCACCCTGTTCACCTCCACACACAGCTGGAACAGCAGTGACTGCACGAACCAAGACGGCTGCAGAAGACAAAAGTTTCACATCAGATCACTGAATGGAACCAGAAATGATTGTGCTTCCTGTCTGTTAGAGGTCGTGTTGAGCGGCTGACCTGGACTGGAAGACGGATTTTGGATGTGACGCTGCTCCCCGACTCGGCTTCTTCTTGGATCTCCAGATCTTCCCAGTTTGTCGCTGTTGTTAGGATGGCACCGGCAGACTCAGCATGCAGTGCTGTGCCAAACTTATCCAGCAGAACCTGTCACAACACCACTCAGTGTTACTAGGCAGGTCGTGAAAATGAGCGTGAAACACATTCACACACATTCATCACTTTTTTGGCCAGTTGGGGGCAGCGGAACAAAACATTGACATGTTATGGCTAATGTGTTAGCAAACAGTTTACCAAAGCCAATTTACGCAGCAGACACAGAGCAACATTAGCATTCCCTTGAAGTTATGTTTGTGTCTACCTGATGAATGTAAGTCCAATGTTCACTCTCCACCAACTCCTGTTTTTTAACTGTTAGATCAAACTTTATAAGGTCAGATGTTGAATTTTCAGCTTGTTCTACTGCCCCCAAGTGACCAAAATAATAAATGACTGCAGCTTTAAAATCTCATAGCAGCTAAGACTTTTTTTACACTGTGAAACATGTTGAATGTTGAATGAAAATGTTTCACAATGTGAGGTTAAGGCCTGATTTTAGTGTTGTAAAGGCATTTGCTAATCACAGCTGACGGCCTTTTATTCACCGACTGAATTAGAATATGGGATAAAACTAGAGTAAATGTAAATCACTGTCAGAATTAATAATAACGGTTTGAAAATAGAAGAAAAAAAGGGGGGGGCATAACTACCCTTAATTGACGTGATGTTTGGAACCTATGTGGACAGTACGTGGGCTCACCTAGGATTTTAAATTAAAACATTTTAAAACAATTCTGCAGTTTGTGTAACAAAGAGTCAAAGCTCAAAGGTCCACTAACTAGCTTTGTGGACCTTGCAACCACATTTCACAGTCTTTACCAGCAAATTGAGCTACCGCAGGTGATATCCTGTAACCTAATCTTAGTGAGTCTCTTCTGGGGGTAGGTGGTAACCCCTGTCTCTATACAAAGATGGTCCTCTGGTGTCGAATGACAGTGGCGTTCATGATCCTTGACTTTAAGATGCAGTTAAACATTACAAAAAACTAGTAAATGGACTTTTGAGCTTAGATTCATTTGTTACCTATACTGTTCCAAAAAAACAAACCTGCAATCTGTCTTAGCCTCTGCCAGCCAGGATTCTACACTCCTCAATACAGAACAGACTTCATACTATATGCAACAAATATCATTTCATATATATACACATCTACATTTCTGACAGTGTCTGACTTTGGAGAGGGTGGAGCTCCAGATGCGGTAGGCCTCCATGCTGCAGTTGAGAAACTCCTCCTTCAGACCTGCCCACTTGGCCTGGGCAGGGCTGACCTCCGTGGCGGCCCTGGCTTTGCCCAGCTTCTTGCCCTGTCTGGGGGTCCCCTTCGCTGTGGCCTCGGGCCCGCTCTGTTTTCCCAAGATGCAAAGCTTCAGGTTAGGACAGAGTTCACCCATGGACTGACACAGCCTGGCCATGAAAAGGACTGAACTGAGGCGGGCGGGGCTAGGGTCCGGTGAGGCTGCAGCCAGTTCAGAGCTGATGGAGAACAGGATGTGGCGGATGCAGGCCAGGCAGCCTTCACGTAAAGCCTCCTCCACTGCCGGCGAGTCCGTGAAGCGGTTAAAAGAGGACACTGACGAGCTCTCAGTGGGACCAGAGGAGGTGACTGTGGCTGAGATGGAGTCAGACCCTGCAGAACACAAGGTGAAAGACGAACATTTATCACCATTTAGTATGTGATGATAACACTGGGTCTGTATCAGCTACTAAATGACTGTACTGAACACTGAACAATAGTCTATAGTCATGCTAGCATCTCTATCATGAAGGGAAATTGAATGTCTGTACCAATTTTCACGAAAACCCATCCAATAGTTGCATTTCACTCGAAACCTAAAATGTCAACCTGCTGGTGGCACTGGAGTAAAGGTCAGGGGATGGACATCGAGTATATGTCAAAATATTACAATATATTTTTGAAAATGATGACCCACTAGTGACACTGGTTTGATCAACAAGGTGAACCATCCAATAGTTCCACTCAAAACCAAACATGTCAACCTCATTGTGGTGCTACAGGAAATTTCATTGAGATTCCTCTGGGGACTACGACCGTGTGGACAAAATCTCATGGCAATCAATCAAATAGTTCTTGAGATATTACAGCTAGGACTATACTGCCTGACCAAATGACAGACTAACCAAAATTGCCGTTCCTTGAGCTTTGCTATCTGGTTTTGCTTTTTGCCCAACATCTGGTAGGACCGGAGGGAAAAACTCTATGTATGTATGCATGTATGTATACCATCAATCTTTCAGCACCACCTATATCGTGAGGAGGCATCAATGAATTTTGTTGGGCCACATTGTGGTCTGACCTGCCACTAATGATAGCAGAACTTTCTGCTTAATTCTTACTCTAGCTGGCATTTTATTACTTTGAGCCTCAGTGGCTCACTTGCGGGGCTCTAGACTTCTTACTGAAGACTTATTTTTCTGCTTTTGCAGATCAGGTATGTTTGCTGTTTACCTATTTAATGCCAGTGGAAGACAATGATGACTGCAGCCTCAGGCTACATGATAAATCGGCAAGATTAGTAACAGGTGTCTGGATATTTGGAACTACACCACCTCATGGAGACTAGGTTGGGACTGACAACCCACTCCCTGCCCTAAGGAAGACGTCTGTCTGAAGTCTACACTGGCTAGCACACAGTAGCAAAGTTAAACTGCCCATACCTGTGTCTTGGGAGGGAAGATAGTGCTGGAGGTCATCCAGCCTGGCCTTAAGCTTAGCATCCATGGAGGAGCAGAAGTTTTGAACACAGGGTGTAAGGGCCTGGGTCTTCATGGCCAGGCTACTCCTCTGGTGCTGCTGCCCCCGCTGGGTCACGCTGACCCACCCTGCATCGCTCAGCAGGTCCCCTGGAGACTCTGACCACAGGAAGGAGGCCACATCTGCCTCATACTGGGCCCCGCGGCTGGAGCCAGGGTTGGTGCCTGAAGAAGTATGGATGGCCTGGCCCTCCAGATCCCTCAGAGCTGAGGTGAGGAGCTGGACCGAGCTCGTCGAGATAGCTTCAGTTTCCTCTTTGGTGATGGCCTTGGGGAATGGGAGGAAGGAATATTAAAATACATACAATTTTTTGTGCGTAATCAGGCAGGCCTGTCACTACTGTGAGATTGAACACTACACAAAATTTCAAGGAGGCATTAATCCATATAAAGTGAATGTATAGACCCTTTTAGATGTTAAAAACCATTAATTGCGATATTATTTGTGAATCTAGGAGAGCACTAACCTGCAGGCGCTGAAGGAAGAGTTGCTGGAGGAAGTCATTCCAGACAGCCAGGGGGCGCTCTAGCAGCCGCTGACACACAGTGCTCCAGTGCTGACTGATGGAGTCGGTGGACAGGAGGTCCCACACAGCGTCTCTTATGGCTGCCAACCCCTTCAGGGTCTTCACATAGACCAGAAGGCTGCCAACGCCACGGCAGATGTCCTCTTTACAGCTGAGGGCAGAGGAAAGATTCAAAAGGCACTGATCAGCTATCAACAGAAAATGAATCGATGATAGTTTTGATGATTGATTAAGGGTTTAAGTCATATTTTACAAATCTAGAGGCATGGAAAACACCTTGAGACTTCTGTTTCAATCAATAAAGTAAATTTATTGTAAATTCTCAAATAATGGTGAAGTCACAAATAATAGCACAATTATATCAATTACTCACATGGTTAATTCAGTATAATGTGCATTTCCACAGCCCTAATTCCATCAGTACAACTGATGGATCAGAGTTATACTCACCCCTCCGCTACTCTCACTTTCTCTTATCAGCGTTTGTTCGACCTATTAATCTACTGTCAATGAAAGTCAACCTTTTCTGCTGATTTTTCACATTAAAAGCCTACCAACAAAGGGAGGGAATATGCCCACTGAGCCACTGGAAGGCTTTTAATGTGAAACATCTGTGCAGTGTTAAGTGTTTAACTGCAGCTAACACTGATTGAAAAAACGGCAAAGTAGAAGTGATTGGAAATAATAAGTGAATGAAAACAGTAATCCTGTTCTGTTAATGAAGAGAAGCTGAGAGCAGCAGAGGGGGTGATACGACACGGCTCTGGTGGAATTAGTGCTGTGGAAATGTGCATTATGAATTCTTCAAGACAGCAGCTAAACATGGAGGAAGTTTTGAGTTTATGTCAAACTTTGAAAAACACCTAATGCAAAAGGAAACAGCGCAAATATGAAAAAGATGAGCAGTGCCCTGATTGGTTGGAGCTTACGTATCGATCCACTGCTGCAGGGTGTCCCGGAGCTGCTCTCTCTGGATTGGCTGAGCCAGGGTGCGAAGGGCAGGCTGGAACTCAGTGATGGAGGGAGGCAGGTACTTGAACCAGCTGCCTGTACTGGTCTCTTCCTGCAGCACCCTCCTGCCTTTAGCTGAGGGGAGAGATGGGATTGATGGCCTAACATTTTCTTTATCTATGAATTTCTGTGCTTCAGAATACATCAAACTGTCCGTTAACGCATCCTAAGTCTGACTTTCTTACTTTCCACTTAGTGCATTTTAAGACATACTGTATTTAAACCCTTTGAACCCAACAGAGGCAAATTAAATTGGAACATACAGATGTCACACACATAAGGGATTAAGCATGGCTTAGTCTTTCTACTGATAAAATAATAAATATCCATAAATCTGCTTACAAATCGCACAGAAAATGCACTCTAAATTGAATAAATTTTGCCCCGTGAACATCATGTTTGAGTTTTCCTTCAGTGCAAACAGGAATTGCTTGTAGCTAATGTAGCATGACTTCTCATGGTAGAGATTCAGCAAACTGTAAAAAGATATTGGCTAACAAAAAGGCCTCAGATGCAGCTCACAATTCAGCTCCATGGCAACATTCTACTTTCTCTTTACATCTCCCAAAGCATGATGGCAAACCATGCTCAGAACGTCCTGCATATTGGTTCTTACACCCCTGGAACACCGATACTCTCCTCTAGCCATGCAAATACAAATACTTGTTGTGTTTTTTAAAACCCGTGGGCATACAGACAAGGAAAAAAAAAGACATTGGCATTTAAGGAACAATATATGATATGTCAGGCTGAAGACTTGTGGTGCCTATGCCCAAACCCTGTTAATAAAGGGAGTGGAAACAGAGCTCAAACAGCCGAAGGTTTTATAGAGAAACATTAAAGACCATTCCTGTCTAAGACCTGTTTTAAATAGGTAAATAGGTAGTTTAAATACTTTAAGCAAATCACTAAACGCATCCCAACTTCCAGGACACCCCAGCTGTTTACCTGCAGGTGTGGTAGAGGTGACGTTCTCTAGGATAGAGAAGAGCATGCCACAACTCAGAGCTCCCTCCCCCAGCCTGGGGCCTCCCTCTGGGGGCAGGTAGAAGACAGCGTAGGCCTGGAACAGGGTGGTGACCAGCAGCTCCACCAGGCTGCACACCTGGGCCTTGATCCCCGCACCTGGACCAAATACACATGTTCATAAACTGGTACACATTTCTGACAGTTCATTTTTGCTTTACAAAGACATTTACAAAATAATGATACTGCAAACCACATTTCCTGCTCTGCTTTACAGTAGAAGCCTTCAAGCAACACTTCTTGCTTCATGCCTTTTGTTATGGCACACTCTGACATTAAAGTGAATACATATTACAAATGGTACAATACCATGCTGTGGTTGGTTGAGCAGCTGATGGATAGAGGCCTTGCGGGCCAGCAAGAAGTCAGCCAGGGCCTGGCGTGGCGAGCTGTCCTCCAGCAGCATGGTGGACACCAGGGCCTCAGCGATGGCCTGGTCCGACACCGCGCGGCCCAACAGCAGAGACCTGCTGTCCAGGAGAATGGTGGACCTGCCGGACGATAGACTAGTTACTTTGCTTACTTAGTTAGCTTCCACTAACTGGATCTCATTGGGTCTACTGCAAGGGGATCCATCACTAATAAATTCAGTTCTGAGACCCGAGTTTTAGAGTCACTACCACCCGAACAGGAGTTTTACTTGGTGACATTGTGTCTCCCCAAAGACACAAGTAAGAAAACATCCAGTACCTGAAGTGTCCAGTGGTGGCTACCTGCCGGACCAGGATGGGGAAGCGGGCCAAGACGGGGCTGTAGTGTCCCCCTGTAGCAGCCTCCAGCTGCAGCAGACTGTGCAGGTGGCAGCAGAGCAAGTACAGCTGGGTGGCCTGGAGGTACTGGGATGCCTCCATGGCGCTCCAAATGCGCTCAGGGATCTCCAAGAGGAGCTTGATCTGAGAGGCCATGGTGTAGAACTTGTCCTGCCACTGCCTCTGGCTCTACAACAGGATGACACACACACACACACACAAACACACACACACACACACACACTGCATATTTATATGTAGTAGGCTAAAAAGACTTTAGTTAACATGTGTATTGAATTTTATTTGAGAGAGAAGCAATGATATGAGGATAATAAGTACAAACAAAAGACATTGTAGTGACAATGTAGTGATGTACAGTAATATAATTGTGTATTGGATGCGTGTGAATTTCAGGTCATCCTGCAATAATAAAGAATCAAGCTGATCGTGGTTTAAACTTAGTGCATACCATTATCTCCTTTATGGAAATGTCCCCAATTTTCATAAAAAAATATTAGAATTTAATGTCTCCCTGCAAGTCATCAATAATACACACCTATCGGAGCAAGTGTTCAGGCAGTTTATAAATCAAAAAGATCTTCAGGTAAATTCGGCATACAAGTCACCCACCAGCAGAACTTCATTTGAATAAAGTTTCGCATTTCGAGAGGGACATGGACCATTTCTAACAGTTAGAGTTGTATTGACAGATATTCTCTGTGCAGCAATCTTTTCATGCCGAATTGATCAGCATTTTGATCTGAACCGCATTTAATATAATGTGATGTTTTGCTTGATGTGTATGTTTGTATATCATATAAATAATAATGAATTGTCACATTTCTAAATGAACTTTCGCGTTGCCAAGATGACGAAGCTCCGGCTTTAACGCAGGTTTAACACAACAACAACAACAACAACAACTGTAGTTGGGTAAGCCGTTCACCTCCTGTCTGCAGCTGCTCACACTGGGTTTGCCTTGTTTCAGCCTGTGGCAGTACTGGTGCATGTCCTGGATGGACTGGACGACGCTCTCAGAGCACTGCCTCATCTCTCCGATGGTGTCAGCGGCGTCGATCAGGTCCCGGTAGCGCTCCCCCACCATCTGCCTCAGCTCCTCCTTCTTTTGCTCGATCTCCCCGCGGACTTTGCGTTCGATCCGGCGGATCGCCTCGGTGTTGTAGCGCTCGAAGAGTATCGCCGGGTCCTTGATCTCCGAGACCCGGAGAGCCAGCGCAGGATCCTCGGCCATGGCTCCTCCAAAACAACTTCAGCTGCTGAAGGATCCCCAACCCGGAAGACCGGGAGAAGCCTCCACGTAAGCAAAAATGTGACGACGACTGAACATGATGTGTTTATTGGTCACCAAAGCTGTCTGTCAGAGAACCGTGCCGCGTAGCTTGGGTGCCGCACTCCCGAGCCAATCAAATCATCACCAAGCGTTTTATAATAATACCAATAATAATAGTAATAATGATAATAATAATAACTAGAAAAGGCAATTTCTGAAGAAATTGCGGTGTGAATGCTGGCTGTTGAAATGCTGACGCTAA
>LKNJ01003788.1:0-48170 GCA_002120245.1 Maccullochella peelii | reverse complement strand
GAGAACTGATAACTCACACAATGTGCAATACAAATACTTATATGTGCAATAATGTACCTCATACAATGTGCAATAGCGATACTCATATGTTTAATATTGTAAATTATATAGTTTTTTGTATATATACATACATTTTTTATCCTCTTTTCTCTTGCATGCTTTACTACCGGTTACTCTGTTTGGTACTATCACCTTTGTTGCTGTAAGACTGCAATTTCCCCACTGAGGGACTAATAAAGGATTATCTTATCTTATAGGGTACATCCCAAGTCTCTTAATTGAATCCATGTTTCCGTCACTAGCGTCCTTTCCTTGCATCTCAGTCCCTCCCACCAGGGATGCATGGAGAGACGCAAGGAAACCACGTGAGGAGAGAAGAAACGAGGAAATCTGTTTTTAGAGAAATGACACGTCCTTTCCTCTGAAGCGTCACGTGAAGCGACGTCCCTTTCTGATGACGGTGGCAGCTGATCACAGCTGGATCAGCTGTCAGTCGGGTTAACAGCTGTAGAGACTTTTGATGGAGTTTGTATCTGCACACATGTGCACTGCACTAATACTAATAAAGGCAAGGCGCACAGTTATCACTGGCAGAATATGATTAGGGTGTCTTTTGAACATTTGAAAATGATTTATTACACTAAATGTTTCAGGGAAAATTGAAATGATGTAACTCATATCAAACCCCGACGCTCATCAGCCTCACATGACTGAATGGAAATTATGATAAATGATGGTAAATGGTAAATGATTTCTTGCTGACAGACAGACTCTCCTACTCTCTCTGACTTTAATTGTATCCATAATAAAAGTTAACAGGGGAAATAACAGATCATGAAACACAGACCTACAATTAACACAGATTCAAATAAATAAATGCAAAGAAAATATACAACTTGGGAGTGATGCACTTGAGTTTAATCTGTTATCTGTCTTCACTCCGGTATGAAACTCCAGTGATTGTTGTGATGTATCAGATCAGTCCGATCAGCTACAGCATTCCAATCAATACCTGATATCCAATAAGGCGGCGTGTCAGTCGGTAAAAGTCTTCTGTGAAGGCTGCACTTGTGTATCCTCGCTCATGGCTCCTCAGAGATCCCTCCTCGCTCCTCGGAGCAGAAGTACCCATAATGACCCTTTCTTCTTTTTTAGTTTCCTTGTAGGATTCAAACTCTCACCAGAGCCTTGTGTACATTATAAAAATCTGAATGTTCTGCCATTTTGTACAAGATCAGAATGCCCAATGTTATAAATGTATTTTGAAAATACAAAATACATATATTTTATCTTGATACATTTCCTGGCACCAGTATATTGTATTTTATTTTGATACATTTATTTGAGGGTTGTAATAATTGTAATAAAATACATTTTGATGTATCTTTGCCCATCTCTGCAACATATAATAATACAACTCTTGCCCATGTATCGTTAGTTTAACCTCTAAACTTGAGCCACAGCAACAGCTTGCAGCAACATAACTACACTGCAGGTTAAGTGGGATCAGAGTGCGCATGAGGTGAGTGCTGCCATTGCTGCATTACTTTTCATATGAATCGCATCTATTCTGCGCTGTGCTAACATAACATCTCCAGAAACCTTCAGAGAGTTGATGCCTTTGGGTGAAAACATACAAAAACTATGACATCATTATATTCTACCACACCCTCTGACAGTGCTCTCTCTGCTGTCCACCCAGTTTCCATTTCACACACATTCAAACATACATGAATGCAAGGGCACTCACTTGTGCACTTTCTGATACACACACACACACACACACACACACACACACACACACACACACACACACACACACAAACAGACAGGAAAAACAGTCTTGTTGAGTAATATGAAGGAGGGGTGTGATACACTCCCTGATTAAAAGCAGCACTGCAGCTACAGCCTGAGGCCCCTCATTGGGTCAGAGGCAACACAATGTGGCTTTATGTCACTGAACTGCTCCACAGAGCGGATCAGCACATCAATAAGTAACACTTGACATTTAGAGCGGCCTGAATTTCGCGTCAGGTGACGGCGAAGGTGATAATCCTGCACAAATAAATGAGCCGGTCCATGTTAAAAACCAACTGTCTGAGCAAAGCTGCCAATTAGGAACCAAATAGGGGGTGAAGAAAACCTGCTCCATCTGGCAACCGCCGTCTCCCTGGAGACAATGTGGGACATTTTCTTTGTGCAAAAGCTCACATCCTTCTAACGAAAATGAAGAAAAGGTCTCTGCAGCTAGAGTGACTAAACATATTTCAGTTTCAGTTCAAAATGTTACAGACTGATGATTAATAACATGAGCTTTATTTCTTCTCACTTCTCATTTCGCCCCCGCAGCTACAGGTGGCCGTCTGCAAGTGTGCTATGCTGTAGTGGGAGCCACCAAACAGACTCAATAGTAGCAATGCTCACAGAACACAGGACATCCACTTACTTACTTATAGTCACTCTGACTAAAGTACATCCAGGAATCAACTTCCACTGAACACACACAGACCTCAGCTTGTTTAGTCATTCATATCCTGGTCCTCTGTTTTAACAGGCGGGGAAATCAATTCATTCCAATGGAATCACCGCAATATGTGGGTTCGCTCGTGGGGCCGAGAAAATCTGTAAAAAGGCCTAGGGTGTTAGCAGCTATAGTACGAGTAGTCTCTATGTCACCAAGCCCCTAGCACCACCTATTTTGCAAAGACGTGTAGATTAGGGCTGCAACTAACGATTCTCTTCATTATCGATTAATCTGCCGATGATTTTGACGATTAATTGATTAATTGTTTAGTCTATAAAATGTCAAAACATTGTGAAAAATGCTCATCAAAATTTCCCAGAGCCCAAAGTGACATCTTCAAATGTTTGACATTTTTGCCTGAAAAATTACTAAAACGATTAATCAATTATCAAAATAGTTGGCAATTCATTTTCTTTCAATCGACTAATCAATTAATCGACCAATCGTTGCAGCTCTAGTGCAGATTAGTTTTGCTGTGCTGTGCCACTTGCTAGTGGTTAACACTATGGTTGTGTATAAGAGTGTTAGTCAGCCAGACAGGAGGCTGCTTGTAACACTGAGAGCCGCTGTTTTGCATTGATATGATCAGCTATCAAGAACAAACTGCAAAATATTCAAATATTATCATCTCATAAAGTTAACAGTCAGTGTGAGGGGGAATCCTAACAGCCTTGTAAGGACTATTGCTATTACCAACATCCTGAGCAGACTGGAACCATGAGCTAAATTCATTGTCATTGGTTAATGAAATAATTCACTGTGCACAAACAGCTTTAAGATGATAAGAAGACATCATTCAATCATCCTGGTCACTGTGTAGTTGTAACACACATCCGGCATGTGTGAGTGTTACCTAAAGGGCAAGAGCAAAGGAGGATTCAGAGGAGGACACTGACAGTTAACCAGATGATATGGCTGTCTTAATAATCCTGGTAATTCACCACAGACACAATGAAATATAGGAAATATGGTCTGAATGCAAGCAGCTCCTCAAAAACAAGAAGCAAACAAGCCTTACGTGTGCTACCCCAGAATACTGCAACAGGAAACATGATAGCTGTGGGCTAATGCACTCAATCACAACATATCTTCTGGAGCCCAGACCTTTGTCTTTACTCAGCAATACATTACATCCCTCTAATCAGTTCAACCAAACACTCTTCTTTCCTGCTCAATCACTTCTACTATATTCTAGTGCCAGATTGCATTCAAGTGCAAATGAACCCCCAAAACCCTTTCTCCTACCACCACAGCATTAATCACCCACGCACATGGCCTGGAAATGACATCTTGTTAGTTACTTGGGACGTGTGCAATATGTCTCATAACCAAACAGGAACCAGAGCAAATGACTGTAAAACAATGGAGGCAAACAGCTAGGTTGCAGCTGAAACTTTTAATGACCTCTTTCAGTTCCCAAAATAAATGCTTCAATATTTCTCCTCAACACTAAATCCATCAAATATGCCATAAATAATTAACCCCTAAAGGTGCAATTTGTGTGCTATCTGTGGTTGCTGGCAATATATAGGCAATAGGGGCTTCAATCACTTAACCTCAAGAGGCAACACTTGGGTCTTATGTTCCCTTTAAGACTTTTTAATCCAGTGACATACTGCAGTTTTGTAGTAATGATATTCTTGCCCTTTTCAGACATAAGAATACACAATGGCTTAATTCAGGGATACTCAACTTGCTGTGCCCGGGAGCCACTTTTGTAAAATGACAAACATAATAACAACATTTAGCAGATATCTTGTGGCGGGCTACCAGACAGGAACGCTGCACTAAAGCTAGCATGTTTTGACTTGTGATGCTGCTCGATATTAGCAACTTAGCATACAGCAATTGTCATTTGGCAAATTAAACACAGTGGTTTGGTATGAGGTGGCTAAATAAAGGCAAATTCTGACAGGCAGACAGCCCTGAAGGCAAACTTCTCCCACGTGCCCTGGGCAGATCAGGTGTACGTGAACCTTTCACAGAAATCAAGTGTCACCACCTGCACTGCACAGATCGCCGATAGGCTAATATGCAACTTTAACAGCCAAGGGACATTATTGAACATTTACTAATTGGTATAAACAAAAAATTCCCAGTGTGAATCAGTTTGTTTTCATTGTGAATTAGAAAATGGTTGGCGGGCCACCAGTTTCTTAACAATTTCATAATTTATTACACCAGTTTTCCACAGGCCCCAAACAGTTGCTTTGACAGAGAATTCTCCTCTTTTGCCTCGCATGGCCAGGGGAATGAAATCACTTTTTTAAAAACGGATGTGACATGAAAAGAATCTCCTCAAAATGGCCTCATTCACAGTGTTTGGTGGGTTTACTAAACTCATTGTTCTTTCTTAGTGCACACAAGATGACGAGTGAGTGATAACATTTATTACAGTGCTTTTAATAAGGCAGAACAAGACGTGCATTTTTAATCTCTCTCTCTGCATATTTAACCTTGTGCTGCTGCAGCCTTCATGTTAATAACTACAGCCTTCAGTTCAGACTGGTGCCGTGTTTAAAGTTGTACAGAAATGTTAGCTCCACACAAGGATTGCAATGGTGACTCTGAATATCCTTTAAACAACACAGACCTCTTTCTGGGGGGAGAAGAGCAAAGACGTGCCATAGACACAGTACAGTGATGAAGACATTAAACCTGGACCAATAACTGTCTTTTAATCTGCATATTCAAACCCATCACAGGCCACACACACACACACATACGATAAGAGCAAGCACAGTGGGTGTCCAGGAGGCAGATTTCCTTAGTTTCTGAAAGACAGATTTGACCTGGAACAAAGCTGAGACTTAATCTTCTATCAGCAGTCACTCACCCAGTGCTTCTCATGCATTTATCTAGCCATCATTGAGACAATGACTGGAAAATAGCTAAGCTAAGAGAAATAATGAGCCGAACTGAAAGCTGAACTTCCGGGTTGTGTTCCAGACGTAAGAAAACCTCCTCCAAAATCCCACTGACATTTGCAACTACGCTAATAAGTAAAATTCAGCCTTGGAATGGACCCTTTTGCAACAGTATGTTGTGTGACTCACTTCACATGTCTAGATTTGGACGTAGTTTTCTGGAAAATGATCGAATATACTTGTTTATTCAGTCCAAGAGCAAGTTGAGTGGTTGCGGCTAGCGATCTGTGCGCACAAAGTATCGTTGTTTAACTGTGTCTCTCACACAGGTTTCAATTTCTTATTGCAACAGCTGTAGTGGAATGCCGATTTGTCTTTGAATATGGGAAGTAAACCCCAGGAACATGCTTCATGTTTTCAGAAAGGCCGATGAAAGAAATGCCGAATGAGAGACTGCACTGAGTTACAGAAGGGGGTGGCCCGAAAAGGCCGTGGGAGGTCACTGTTTGCATAATCCTGTTTAAATTAGGTTGAGCATTCATGCTTTTTGCAGCTGAAAGCTAATGCATCTGTCTTTCCCGTCATCACGTTGTATGCTCGTGTCGCAACTTAATGACGTCATTGCGATACGTGCAGTGCAAAACGTGGTGACGCTCGGTGCCACTGTTTTAATCTATGACAATTTCAATAATGTTATCAGTCATTATGGTTTATTGACTTACATAGCCTTTTAGCTTAGGTTGTACAGATTTTAGGGATATGTAGCATTTTAAGATAATCTAGGAAATTACATCACATTAAGCAAAACTACTAATGTAGGCACTGGAGAAATATTTCTATTGCAGATGAAAAACGCCATTGCACTATGCTCATAAAAATGAAAAATTTCTACTGCAGAGTTCAAAGGGTTAAAAAGAAAAAAGGGCAATGATATGACATGTGCACGTGTTCATCCCTTGCGTACACACACAGTCTTTAGCATGACACAAACAGGGTGTTGCAGTGGTTACCACAGCAGCCAACCAGCCTCACACAACCCATATCTTCAAATCCAAACTGCCCCGGACACGCTGGAATCCCCCCTCTGGGTTTTGAACGATTGCTCCCTTGAGCACCGACAGGCTGACTGTGAGCAACACTGACACAGCCTTTGTACTGAGAGGGGACAGAGACATTTTCTGAATTCCTGGGGAACCATCGAAGCACCAAGGAGGAGGGTACCCCTAACTGTTGATGACCACCTTAAGAACAGGAAATATGACTTTAATTGCAATGAACCTTTAAATGTGGTCACTGACTACTTGAACGGTTTATCTCTCGATCTAAATCTAGGGCAATAGACCAAGCCTTTTGTTGGCCCCCAGGCTGCAGATTTTTTCTCAGCAACAGACACGCACACACAAACGAAAGGTTGTCCCACACAGCCTTGGATTATGATTTTAATATATGACAGAAGAATAAGTGTCTGCCGACAGAAGTGGTCTACAGGCCCTGTGTGCGTAAAGAAGCATGTGTATGTATGTCCTCCTCTCTATCCGTGTAGTAGGAATGAGGGCATGGGTGCAGCGTGGGGGCCCTGGGGCCACCTTCTTCATGAATAACAAGTATTCAGCACAGCAGACAGACCAGACCCCCCCCACCCCACACACACACACGCACGCGCGCACACACACACACACACACACACACACACACAAGGACTAGGGCAACATCACAACAGTGATATGATGGAGGTTTCTCCCTGGCCTCAGCCCCATGACAGCGGTCTGTAAAGGCTGCACATATGTTTCCTGTTCTTTTAACGGCACAATTGTGATTTATAAATTATTTTTTAGTTTTACTGCCATAATAGAGCTGATGCCTACCTGCCTTTATGAGCTGCTAACACTAAAATGACTTCCTCAACTTGGTGCCAGTGGAGAGTTTTGGTGTCCTGTGGTGGCCTTAAAAAGCTGGAAAAAAAAATTCATTATGGAGAAAACTTTGCTTTGGTACTGAACTGCTCAAATTTAAAGCTACTGCATATCAGCACAATAATATTAGCATCATGAGTCACAGACTGGTCAATATGCGACAAGCGCTCACCATGACCGCAGCCCACAGGTGGTAAACGTTGCTGTGGTAACGCAGCAAACGCACAGAAACAGCCACAAACATTCAGGCAGCCATCTGAATGGCTGAGGGGAGAGCAGCTCACGCCAACAAACAGACACACAAGCAACAGTGCAGAGCCGCCACGGCCACCACGACCCAGCGTCACTCTGTCCCCCTATGAAAGGCAGATTGTGAGGGCTATTTCTGGAGGGCCTGAAAGGCTGCAGCCCGGCTCTGGAGCGATGGAGGAAGTGGCTGCCCACAGGCAGGCACTGCTGGCAGCATCACACACTCCTCTCTCCTCAATTCACTCACTCGCTTCATCTTGCTTTCAATCGGAGTGGTTTCTGTTTCCCCTTTGCAGCTCTTCACTTGCATTCACACTCTCAATACTGCTTCTGAATGCACCTGTGAGCGCCATATGAATAAGTCACAGCTTTGTCACAATAACGGAAATCCTGTTAAACAGTCTGAGTCAAATATTTATGAATGTTCAATAGTTTTGCCAAATTTATGTTATGGATAAAATCTTCTATCATCACATTATATTTAAATAATACATCATTATGATATAGTAATGTTTCTAGAAAATGAAATAAGAAACTGTTGGACAAAAGAACCAGACTGGAATGTCTGTTTTTGGCTAATCCAGCAAACAGAATACCTGACAAATGAAGGAAGTTCCATCAAATTGATACAAAAATCATATTTAAAAAAAATCCAATATTGCCATAAAACAGTCCTGCTCATGGATTTCCAACATTGCCAACAATGGTTTCATACACCCAGAGATAGAGTCAGAGACATCCTACAGAGCTACCACAGTATAAAAAGTATAGCATAATTATGATTTAAATCAGGACCTATCTGAAAGAATACTTTAAATGAGTATGAATCTGAAAATAAAATAAAAAGCCAATTTTGAGTACTTTACAGTACTGAGGTCTGATTCCCAACCCTACAGCTGAAAACATGTAGCACTGTCAGTCAGGCAGGCGTCACTTCATTAACTCAAATCTCAGAACTGACAAAGCTAGCAATAAAACTGGTGTCAGAAGTGAAATATGAAACTAGTTTTCTTACAGAGCTGACCACTAACTGACACCATCGCTGCTACAAAACTGGCCCAGTCAAGAGTCATCGCTCACTGCTTGATGGCTTTTGTTTGGTTTAGTATCACAGTACCCTTAAATCTTGCACATTGTTAGCCATTCCACAATCATGAAAACACTGTATGACAGCAACAGAGACAACCTGAGATTTGTAAACACAACAGCCCGCATGCGTGCTCAGTCCACCCTGTGTGCACCTCTTTGTGTCCCCGCTGGCCTCTAATGTTGTGAATGGTCCGAGCTTGACTGCAACCTGTAGGGGTGTGTGTAGAAAAGGCTGGGCTTCAGTGGAGGATCTGTGTGCCAGAGCTGTCACTCCAGCCTGAAAACAACCATCCTGCATTCTGTCTAGGACTGCCACAGCAATGAGCAACACCCTCAAACTGCAGTGCCAGTGCTTCACAGATTTAGCTACAATAGAGCCTGTATGTTAGCATCTGTGTGTGTGTGAATGCATGTGTGTCTCTTCACTGTCGCAGACACAAACACACGCCCCTTTGTTGGTTTTCAGACACGCACAGGGAGACAATCTGGATTCTTGCTCTAAACACAAGTCCCCCTCGGGTCTCCCCAGTTTCCTGTTTGGGCCTCGGACTGCGTATCCATTTAGCTGCTGGGTCCTCGGCACAGTGGAGGAACCGCTGTCAAAACACAGTGACATGCTGTGGAGTCTCTCAAGAGACCCTTGCGAGCAGGACCACACCCCGGCAACTATGGACTCTTCCCAACCCACAAGCAGCCATCTTGGCTCCAAGTAACATCCACTGATAGTGTAACTTAGCATCTAGGTTGAACACAATGTGAGCAACCTGACACCTTAAAGACAAACTGAGAGGGTGAATAGAAGATTCAAGGCTCTGCCCCCAGGTTAGCGTCTGTTAGACCAGCCAAACTGTCACTGGGTATTTAAAAGTGAACCAGGAACAAGAGCTCCATCTAAAAATCGTAGAAAAGTCCCTAAAAACAACAGTTCTGCCTGCAGGATGTTCTGCTTGTAAACACCCACAAGGTTTCTGTCTGAGAGGCAGATGAGCTGGGATGATGTCAGCCCTGAACCTTGTTAGTGCCCGCGCTTGCAAAACATTCCACTGACTGAGTGACAACCAACAACTACTTACACACACACACACACGTAGACAGGATGCATGAAGTTTTTAGACACAAGAGGAAATTCTACAGTGCTTCAGAATTCCTGGTATTCTTATGATCGAGGACCGCCAAGTGTTTCCTTTACAGTCATTTAGTGGCAGCAGCACATAAGCAGGAAACATTTAAATACAACCAAAAATTATCATACACATGCACAAAAGTTTGGAAATCTGGGGCATCAGACTCTAAATTCAACTATTGACACTGTGGCACACATTGATTACTGATTGGTGGGCTTTCAAGAGAAACATGTCCACTTATATACAATATTAAAAGCACTAAAAATGGTAACTCACTATCACCAGACAAACTAGAAGAGCATAATACAGCATCAAAAGCAAAGACTGTGCAGAAGCGTATTGATCTAAATGCAGAGGACGTACTTAGGAAGTTAATGATGCCTGATCAGATAAAGATGGTGATGAAGATAATGATGGGAACAATCTCATTGCAGCTGCTGGAGATGTTTAACACAACAATATGGCTCCATCTAGAAACTTTAGTATGGAGTGAAGTTACTGTAAACAGTGAGGCGGCAGCACTGGGGCAATGCCAACAATCATCATCACCCTTAAGTGTTTGGTTTTAAGAGGCATGGGAGCCTTGATCCATTAAAGCCATTGTGGCTTTATTGTCTGGTTTCCAGATGTTTTTTACAGGCTTGCTCTGCTCTGCATTGCATTTAGGCAGGAAGGAGAGTTTCTGCAGCGTTTGCAGTGTCCACGTTATAACATCCTGTATTCACCGCCCCTCTGAAAAACAGAATACAAGATGCAATAAGTGCGTTCATGCAATCAGAAAAGTGATGTAGGTTGCTCCTGCCTCATCAAGATAAAAGCCAGCTCTGTGCCTGCTTGAAGCCGCAGAGGACTTGCCATGTCACAATTTGCCTCTTCTGAATATGTAATAGGCAAAAATCCACTCTAAAGAAAAGACTCTACCACGTTACAAGCTGCATGCTTCCATCGGATAGGCGGGTTGAATTTTTCATGATTAAACAGGCCATTATACTGCACAGATCTAGGCCAAGGCTCAGGCTGAAGGGAGGGGGGGGCTCAGATAACGGTCCAAAGCCCGTCCCAACAACACAAGGGAACATAGCTCCGGTCCGAGGGGGCTCAGGGAGGGACAAAGCCATCTGGGTTAATCCACACAAAACACAGACAAAGAAAACAATCAGCAAACTCCACCGAGAAGAAGCACCGATTTCCAGTTTTAAAAATCTCGCTCAAAATCAAGTCCAGGCGGAAATCAGCAGGATTTTCGTGGTCTGACTGTCCCAAGTAACTGCTCAGGACCCTGCAGCCACATCACTGGCAACTCGCTGTCCAGCAGACAGTTTCACTTGTAACATGTGTTAATAGGAGACAACAGCGGAAGATGCAACATAAACTGTGAAACGGATGAATAAATCCGTCTAGGTCACAGCCGACCAAGCAGCCAGCCCCCCTCAGAACTAGCCCGGCTAACGTTAGCTTTTTAACAAATAAAGTTAGCCCAAGTTTGCTGTCAACAGAGTAAGCCAGTTTGTTTTGCTAAAGCTAAACCATGTCTGGAAGTTAAGCATTGCAATGGAGTTGTGCATTCAATTAGTTCCCCCAGTCAGACATGCGGGACACCATCTGACAGGCTAGCATTTAAGTACACTAATCCCGTGAGGCCTGCGCGTCCCCGGCCCAAAGTTGACGGCTAAATGCCAGCTGACAGCGCCTGGCCCCGGTCAGTTGTGCTGGCGGCCCGGCCCGTCCCCGCCTCCTGTTTATCCACAGCTAATAATACGCCGTTAAAGCTAGCAGGGCACGCTAACTCAAGCACCCACCTCTCTTGTCGAGGTCGTAACCGACCACTAAAAAGTAGTCGGCGAGCCTGGCCATCTTTGGAGCTCACGGCGACAGGCCTTTCTCGCTGAATCCTCTTCTCTTTTTGCCGTCAATAATCCATTTACGTCCTACCGGCGATACACACATCACGGGCGACAGAAGCATCCTTCCAGCTGCACCCCGCCGCCATACTGTCAGTCTGCCTTGCCCTGACAGCGGAGAGGCGCGAGTCTGCGCACTGAGGGACTTCCAGGGAGGGGCTGCTCTGCAGGAATGTCCCATGTGAGGAGCCAAACCAGCTCAGGGGCCAAAAGTCTAAACCCAACAGTACAGTCGCTGAAGGGGTAAGAGGTGGTGACGATTCTAGGAGCCCTAAACTGAGGAGGGCCGTCAAAGAATCCACAGGTACTGTTTTGTTTTTTTAAATGGCCATCCAAGAGCCTAGGCCTGTTTCAGGGGGAACTGCTCCGTATGCAGCAGTCTCTCATTAGAGAAAAATTGTTGATAATAATTTATTATCCCATAATGAAAATTGCTTGTCAAAAGGCAGGCATTTGTTTAATTGAATTAAATATGGAGCCTTTAAATAATTTTTTACCACTTATTTAATAAATTAAGATGGGGGGGTTAATATGCAAATAAAGCATGCAGACTTTATTTGCTGTATTGATCATTTTGCTCAACTCAAATCTATCTTAAAACAACACTCACATGCACTTACGTATGTAGAGTTAAAGTTATCTAGGTATCTAGAGGATGTAGCCCAGTCATACATTGATTTGTTTGAGCATGTGTTATTTGTGCATGTGTTTTGGAAATGGCCAGGCAGAGATGTGGTTGGGTTTAAGTCTGTAAAAGTTCAACTGTAATATATTCTGTTTGTGTTGGAGCCAGAACTTCAATAAAAGATCCAGCTCTAATGTGGATTGTGTAGCAAAATTAAAATTCAGGACTCAGTCCTAGGTTTTATAGACGTCCAAACACACAGCCACAGTGCCAAACCACTTTAGTTAATGGAACGTCCTTTTACAGCTTCAAGAAACATAAAATGTCAATGAGATCGATTTCACCAAACTGCGTGGGCGGCATTAATCCAAGTTTCTGTAGCCAGACGATTTCCCAAACCCCAATATTCATCTCTTTTATCTCAGATATTTTCCCTACTGACAATCCTCATTCTGGTTGCAGCCTTTAGTAGCAAGCAGAGTAACCTCAGGGAGAAAAATATAGGAACTCATCAGAAAAATGTTGAACTTTTGGCTGTGAAACACTTGAAATATGCTAAGTAAGACTAGAGAAAACCTTGGCATGATGCTGCAGTGTCACTTTGGATAGGCAGATAACATGTCAGTGGGATGTGAGGAAGGCCTGATGGCCCACATCCGTGTGGCCTGTCCTTGGCTGTCAGCACTGTAACGGCATCGAGAGAATTCCAACACTTCCTGCGCGGTGACCTTTGACCTAAAGTGCTTATCACTCTCTGGTTGAAAACAATCCTGCACATGAGATGTCACATTTTTCTTCAAGAGCTTTGTTTTCCCAACACTCAGTAACAACTTGTCTCCGTCTTTTCTAACACAGTTATCTGAGACTCTGGCCTGAGTGAGCAGAGGACACCACTGCTCTTTGATAAACTGACAACTAAAGCTGTGTTAACAGGAGATAACATGCATCTCAAGTCGGTTTGTGAATACTGTTTTAAGGGAGTCTCGCTGAGGTCACCACTGTGGTTTAGATTCTTACAGCTGACATTAACGGTATATCTCAACTTTGAACCGCACTTGACATGTTGCCAGAGAGAGAGAGCTAGTAGGTGAGAAAGAGAGATAGACGGCTCAGTCACACAGACTTCCCTCAGGACAAGGATACACACAGTAATGAAGTGAACTTGAAATGTCCAAGTGCTTAGTTACCAATAATGTCACCTTTGACTTAACTAAACATGATGTGCATTTAGCTGGAAACCTGTCCTCCATGTTGTTCCTCTTTCATCAGCAAATATATATTTTGCATTTCTGTCGCAAGCTAAATTTAGTCAAAGATACGGGAGCATTATACAGTAGAAGGCAGCACTAAATGAGAGTACATTTTGCGCAACTAAAGCTTAAAGTGGAACACAGACCAGCGATGGAAAGTAACAGTTAGATATTGAACTCTAGTAAAACTTTCAATGCTAGACTTTTACTTGTAATTGAGTAGTTTGATATTGCAGTGTTGCTACTTTCACTTAAATTAAGAATTTTAATAACAGAAAATGTTTAAAGGAATATTTTGAAATGTTGGGAAGTGTGCTTATTCACAGAAAATCAATACCACTCTTGTGTTTGTGCAGCTGGTTAGCTTATCTTAGCCTAAAGACTGGAAGCAGGGCGAAACAGTTTCCTTGCTCCACGGTGACAACAAGACAACAAGATAGTTAATGAGCCTGGTTAAATAGTCCAGTACATAAAACCCTGTAAATTAGATTTTGCACGGATTAAACAAACAAGATATAACACGTTTATTAGTGAGCTTTAGAGGTGCTCTTGGCAAGAGAGTGAATAATGTTGAACTATTCCATTAAAATAGCTGGATCAGGATTTGCATGAAAATGTACTCAGTGACAGAAAATGATGTGATATATGAGTCAGATTTGTTTAGGGCTGCTGATTATTTTATCGATTAATTGTTCTGTCTATAAAATATCAGAAAATAGTGAAAAATGCCAATTATCATTTTTAAGATCCCAAGGTGGCCTCTTCAAATTCCTTGTTTTATCTCACCATCAGTCTAAAACCCAAACATTTTCACTGTACTATGATGGCAAAGACAAGCAGCAAAATCCTCACATTTGTGAGGCTGGAACCAGAGAGTGTTTGACATTTTTACTTGAAAAATCACTGAAATGATGAATCAGTTATCAAAATAGTTGCTTATTCATTTTCTGTCAAAGGACTAAGTGATTGCTTGACTAACTGTTGCAGCTCTAGTTTTGTTTCATTCAAATAGTTTATTAGAAAATAGCAAAAATGTTCAAAAATGTTCAGAAATCTTGATACTTTAACCTAAAACCCCAGTCACTTGTTTGTTGGCCCATGGCCTACAATTTTTTTTTTTTTTTGGTTTCTTTTGTTTTGTTGTTTTTTTTCTACCTCTGACAGACCCCAAAGTGTCAAAGTGTACAAAATACACAATTTTGAAACTCTGACCTCACTATAATCAAGGCTCTTCACACACAGTTATGATTTTGTCGGATCACTCACATGCACTCATGTTGCAATTAGGATTTTCCCCACATGCACTGAAAGCAGCATAGGCAGGAAGAAGTGCAAGATAACCTTGCAAGTACAGAGCTACCCTCACTTAGTAGACTGTAATAGGTAATATGAATGTGTGTTGCTTTTTTAGTAATCTGTCATCATCTCATGTGTTTTTCTTTTTTGTCACCTTTTATTTCTGGGAATAAAGAAGAAGAAGAAGAAGAAGCTACCCGTCCCATCACTTATTCTGTCATGCAGCCCAATCAGAGCACAAAGCCACTCTCTGCAGGATGCAACAACCATGTGACTTCCTGTAGACTAACCAACTGACAGGAAGTGGTTTGAAGGCCTCTCGCACATCACTGCTCTTAATGGGGCTATTCCAGCAGTCGACTTCCCTTCAGTGAAGCATAGCACATGAAAACGCTTCATTAATCAGGCATTGCACCCATTAGTTTCATTCCCCAAAGCTGAGACAAGCAGATGCTTACAGAGTCACAGCAGTGTTTTAATTTGATACTGTCACTCCACTGACTTACACTCATGCAGGTATGTCTCATGTATCTCACTGCTGTAATTGGAGCGCCTCTGTTTCTGCATATACGCAAAGGCAATGTGGCAAAAGACTGTGTATACAGTAAACTGCTGTAAATCCTGATTCGTAACTAATATGTTTTTACCCATAACACCCAAGGAAGATGACAACAGATAGGAAAACATGAGTGTCAGTTATTTGCTATGTCTCCTGTGCCACAAAATGATAAGTATTTTATTGTAAGTTTAATTGGAAAAAACATTATTTATACTTTATCCAAGTAAACAACATTTAAAGCAGATGAAGCTCCGAAAACTTTGGATCCCAAGCTTCCCATAATGCATCTCGATAGTGACTGATCATTAGAGCCTCCCTGCATAGTACATGCCCTCGCCTTGCAAGCACCATACCCCCAAACTGCTCTCCACCAGTTTTAAATGGACTTTAAAGACTCTGAAAACCTGGCTTCAAATGTTTTCATTGTATTTCTTTATAATGTTAGATGTTCATAATCAAACAAGCAACAGTCAAAGTTTAAGTTCAAAATAATAAAAACATGCATACTTGTAATTATTACATTCAGGTATTATTTATTACGAGTTGAAAGTGATACTGTAATTTTTGCTGAATAGCAACCACTATGGTAATTACAGAATAATGGCACAATGAACTTCCCTCCGTTTCCCAAATTTTCTTATTCGTTTCTTATTTGCTTTAAACATGTCATCATTAGCTGACCTGACTGAGCTAAAACGAGTAGACAGGAGTCATAAAGTCAGTGAAATGACTCAGACATGTCAGTTACGCAGCAATATCTTATTAGGTTTGGTAACATTAGCCAGCATCAGCTAATGGTCATAACAGACCAAGTAGGGCTGTAACAGCAAAACCTCTGAGTGTATTGAAAGGTCAATTTGATTGCTTATGAATTCAACTTTTCATTTGCAAGATGAAGATTGTGTTATTTCATCTTTCATAAGTTACATAGTCTCACTTTAACTGCTAATCTGCTTTGTCAGGGTCAATGTGGGTGTAGTTTAATCAAATTTGATTGACGGCGCTGGTAATAAGCAAACACAACCCACCAACGGTGGTGCGGTAAGATTCAACACTAAAAGAAAAACATTCACCAAATTGCATGAATATATTTATTTTTAGTATATATATATATCTTTTAACATCAGATCTATAACTGAGCAAACAAAGCAGGCTTTTGGGACCTTTAGCCTAGAGACATAAGGCACTGCGGTCAGTGTGATGCTTTAAGCGCAATATTAAGGAAGCTATTCATCTCTATATGATCTATATGTGGGCCGCTGTGCAGTACAGAGTGCACAGAGACAGGAAAGAGGGTGCAAGCTGAAAGTTATTCTGGTATAAGTGCATGTGCCCAACACAGGGCATGAACAAGGTTGACATGCACACTGTGATGAATACATGATACACCATGTTCTATCAGTTCTATCTTTGTTCTTGCAGCCAGGCGGTGTTATAGAATACTATTAACACTATGTCAACAGGCATCCACCCTGCTGAAGTGTTTTTAAGCAAGGCACTGAATCCCACTATATGGCCAAAAGTATGAGGACATCTGAAAAATACACCCATATGTGATTTTTGAACATTTTATTCCCAAACCATGGGCACTAATGTGCTGCTATAATACCAGGTTTTGGAACCTGACTGCAGGGATTTGCTCCCATTCAGCCACAGGAGCATTAGTGAGATCCAAGTGATAGTGATAAGAGAGTCAGCGTTTTACTTCATCTCAAAGGTGTTGGATGGGGTTGAGTTCAGGGCTCTGTGCAGGCCAGCCGGGTTCCCCCACACCAAATTGGGAAAACCATTTCTTTATGGAGCTGGCTTTGTGCATGGGGACATTGTCATGTTGAAAAGGAAAGGTTTTCTTCTCCAAACTATTGCCAAAAACGTGGAAGCTCAGTTTTCTTGATCGGGCGCTGTGATTTCTGGGAGCGCCGCTGTTATCAGCCACTCCTGTCCTTCGCCATCATCTTTCCCACACTGAAATCCAATCCCTCATTTGTCCACAAAACTGGCAGAACACTGTTAGCTCCCTCCTCCGAGGCCTCCTCCCACACACCACTGCACTGGTGAGCAGCCATGCCAAACAAACTTGACTGAGAGGGCTCGGACAGAGACAACAAGACGTTCAAACAAACTCGGTTGTACACCGTCTCAAACAAGCAATGTAAATAAAGTTTACTCAAGCAGCCAAGAGGATGCCAACTGCACAACAGTGGGAACATGTCTCCGAAGTGATTCCTCTTAGGGATTTAATGGTGAAAATCAAAGACAATGCCCTGATATAATGTTTGTTTTTGCTACACTGATAAATGATATTTGTTTTGTATTATAACTCAGGCTGGTCCTCATGGGAAGCGTCATAACAGATTCCCTCTCAGCAGGGACTGCTGTACAGTGTATTCTGTTGATGTAATGTGAGGTTCACTAGGGGGCAGCACTCATTAGACTACCACACTGTGGCTCTTGATGGACTAAACCTGACTCAGTGAGAAAAGGTTGGGTTATTTCACTCTAAAATAGCCACAAAACACATTACAACACTTATACTGACTCAGGTATTACAGTCACATCACAAAAGATGCATTTTCACCTCAGTTATCTCTGACTGTGACACTTAGTGTATTTGTGCAAGGAGGGAGAAGGAAGTAGAAGGGCGTGATCCTAAGGTATGGTCTATTTTGCTGGAATCATGACTAAACAAGAAAAAAAGAGGAAACAAATGCTTGTTAAAATATAATATACATGTAAAATATGTTTTTCTATAGTCAGCAGGGACTAAGAAACAGTAAAGGACAGAAAGGTCTGTTAAAATGCAGGGGATGTAACTGTCTAGTATGACTGGCCATGAGACCTGAGAAAACATTCAGTTTCCAGCCAGATCAGGTGCTGCGAGGAAGGAAAAACATGCACTTTGGATAAGCTGTTGTTTAGATACATGAGCTGGTAGTTTCTACAAAAACAGAAGAAACCAGACTTTGTCCCAAAAGAGCCAGAAGTCTTCCTCAAACTTGCAGGTGTTGTGTGTTTGTATATGAATCATTCAGCTCTGCCACTTGGGAAGATTCATTTTGTTTTGTAGCCTAAACCACCTCAATTCAGAGCCAGGACACTTCAGCATCAAGATGTTGTTGATGTGCCTTTTCACATTAACACCCCAAAACACATCACAGCACAAATTTTTACACATGCTGAAGCTGTTTACTACAAAAATTAAAGGGTTGTTTCTCTCAACTTGTGAAAAAGTGGTATACTGGTACCTAACCATGCAGATAGTTTTGGTTTTATCTGTCCAAGTTTTGAGACATCTGTCTCTTAGATTTCTGCCTCCACCCCAGCACAATTGAGGTTAATAGAATTTAATTGTGTCTAAAGTGGAAAAACAACATCTAAAATATTCAAGAGTAACTTCTCTTTCTGGAAACAATGTCCATGTTACTCTGGATAATCCACGGAAAAAGCTATTGACAGAAAAAAAAAAAACCCTCACGGTCTACTTACAAGCTTTTTCCGGAGCTTTCAACTGCATCCCACCGGAGTGAGTGGACTTGGCTCAGTTGTCAGCATGAGACCAAAATTCCACACTTAAACCTCCATCCCCTGAGGAAGATGCCATGGAAAGCTCTAGAAAAAGCTGTTAAGTGAACCTTAAGTTAAGATTTTTTTATGGTCAACCTACAGTTGATAAGGTCCTCTGTGCCTTAGAGCTCCATTGTTGTCCAAAACCTATTAAAACAAATCAATGAGCCACACTGTTGCACTGGCTGACATGTTCCTTCATCACCATGAACACACACACTGTGGTTTATTTGGACTCAATCCCACATATGGTGTCCTGGTGCCCCAAATACTCACTATTAAATGTGTATTAATCCATCGCTGAAAATAGTCCCCAACAAATGCACAGTTTCTTCCTGTTTGAGTAAAGTTTGTTAAAAACTACAGTGCCCAGCTGTTTTAGGAAATTACAGAGCCATTTTTTTTTTGTAAAATTAACTATATTCATGTCTTCAATAGGGGCTTGGATTTGCTCTTTCCATGGATTTCTTAACAGTAAGAAAAATATAAAATAAACACCAGACTTCTCTTTTAAACATGGCCAGTTTTTGCATGTGACCCTGTGTGATCATGCATAAATTACTCCCTGTAATTAATCTGCCTGAAATTTAAATGATCTTTGACATATTTTGTGGTGTCTACTGTACTTGGCTAGCAGGTAACTGACTGAGGCTACCATGGGGGGAAACTGATGGCCAGAGTGCATAAAGTTAACACCATCATCAACAAACGAAGATAGTAGTAAGATACAAAAGATACTGACCTTCTGTATTTATTGCAGATTTTTGTGGTCACAATTTGATTTTTCTGCAGCTTCATTGGCTTCATGGATGCCTGTTACGTTAGGCGAGACTTAAGACCGACAGCTCATCATTCAAAAAGAGCTGAAGCAGAAACTTGACATGAACAGCAACACGCAACATACTTTCTGCCTGAAAGTGGACTATATGTGAGAGTTCGCTTCACTATGGTCAGTGTTTGCCTTTATCCTGCC
Source organism: Maccullochella peelii (assembly GCA_002120245.1). Classification (NCBI taxonomy): domain Eukaryota; kingdom Metazoa; phylum Chordata; class Actinopteri; order Centrarchiformes; family Percichthyidae; genus Maccullochella; species Maccullochella peelii. The sequence goes on along the minus strand of LKNJ01003788.1, from coordinate 28,236 downwards.
TAATGAGACGACAGTGCTCATTTGCACTGTTTACACAACCTTTAGAGCAGGCTATGTCCCAACCTCATCCATTCAAAGATTCGCATTAACAAAGACAAGACAGAGAACATCGCACAATCAAGCAAAGGTCCCTCCGCTCTTTGATCAGTTGACTACGTCCCCCAAACTTTCCCTTTTCGGAGTTTCGAAACCACAGATGGCGGCTCTTTTAAAACCGTCCTGTGCTGCGTTGGCTGGTTCTACAGAGTACGTACTCATGTTCGCTAATTGGCGCCTAAAACAAAAGTAAAAGCAGTGCACGACTGAGAGATCAAACCCGGCGGGAAGCCTGTGTTCAGAGCCCAGCGGGTACCGATTCACTGGCTGCTGTCACATGCCAGAGAACTCTTACATAAACGGGTCAGAATCAGTGAAGAAGTGACCTGTTTCCACAGCCAAGTCTGAGCGATATATGAGTTACTATTGGCTGTTTGTGTTGGGAAATGTTTCATGAATCATTGTGTCATCAGGCAAATCAATAGGTATCAATGTGGGCTGTGGGTGAAGGTCAATATGCAATATTCAATATGAGTGAATCAACCCTAACTCTAGGCAGAAAGTCAAAGGTCAGAACCACACTCACCTGACAACACTGTTGTGAACATCATGACTTTTAAGAATACAAAAATGAAGGTGATGAATTGGTAACACAACCCAAATTGGTTTGTGAAACTGAAGCCAAACCAAAGACTAGAAGGATTCTTTCATTACATCCAAACCTGGATTAGCGTGTCACTGGCAGGTCATGCTGTGGCACTAACTCTGACGGTGTTATAACGACTGAGACCATCAAAGAAAGGCCTGAGCAGAGCCGAGCTGTAAGATGATAGCGGGAGGTGTGAGGAGTTGGCAACTGTCACTGACGAATCTGTCTGAGCGAAAATCACCTAGGCAACGCTTCACGGGCAGGGTTCACGTCGCACATTAAGGCTAAAATCCTAGGTTAGTAATTGTGAGGGACTCATGATGCTCCTAGCATTATCTCACTGTTAAAAATCATGGATTTGTGATGTTTATTTCTTTTAAGTAGTTAAATTACTTCCTTTGCTCTACCTACTTAGCTCGAAACTTAACCGGAAGGTGTCGAAACTGGGCTTCGTGCCTTTGCTTTGATTTCTTGCTGAACATTAGCGCAAAGTTTCAGGAGAGCAGGACTGACACAAAAGCGTGGTATTTAGGTTGACAGTTTAGGTCACTGTCCATTTGCTGATTTCAAACTCCTTCTCTAGCTCCTGGAAATATGTCAAGCTTACATGATGCAATTATGATTTGCCTCGTTAATACATAGGAAGAAGAAAAGAAAGCGAAATAATACACAAGCAATGGCTCTTTTCACAGTGTTCAAGTGTTTCAGAATGGATTTTTTTCTTCAAGTTAAACAGTTGTGCATTTTCAAGCCAAGTCTCTGTCAGATTTAGCCCCAGTTTGTGTCTCCCGTGTATTAATATTACATTTGAGTCAGAGAGCTTTCTTTGAAAACCCACAAAATCTTACTGCTGCACTGAAGATATTTCCAGAAGACTCTTCTAACCATCTTGACAATGAAAAAAGGTTTATCCCATTTCCCAAATTGTAGTTGTATTTCCTAATCCAGGTAGCCGGACATGGCATACTTTTTATGCCATGCTCTTTTTATAAAACACTAACAAAATATTAACCCATTCTTTTGAATACAAATGATTGTGGTTCACATTGTACAAACTGACACCCTGAGGTAACTGTATTTCCTAATCCAAACAAAAATGGCCACTGGAAGTGACACCAGCGTGAACCGAAATTAAATATTTTATTACCATTTTTACTTTCCAATATTTTAGATTTTCACACAAAAAAATGTGTTAAAATGGTGCTGTATGCAGTATGTCATTTCCAACTACCTAGAAACTTGGGAAATAAGAGAATAGTAAGAAAACAGAGAATATTGTTTTCATGCAGATGGTTAGAAGAGTTTTTGAGAATTCTGGAAATTCCCTCTGAACAGTGGGAAGTGCTGTTGAATGAGGTTTTTTAAAGGTCGCAGGGTAGTTTTTTATTGGGTGCTTAGCTCTGTGAGTTGAATGTAATGATAAAACATACGTAAGACGCATAAACTGGGGCAATGTCTGTCTATCCTACATTGAAAATCATGCTTTTACATCTACTACTTTTGCAGTTTTCTGTGGCAGGCCTGATGTTTATATAGATGAAAAACTTGATGACTGATTTTTGCATCAGCAAAAAGACAAATAACAAACATTACATCCTTACATTCCTCATGGAGTCTCCGTTTTGCTTGCCCTGTCTCTGTTACTGTTTCTCTTGTACATGGATGCGCAGCGTCTTTCCAGTACCAGGAAAGGCGTCCACTGTTGACAACCCACTTGACATGCTTTCTTGGAAATGAATGTTGCGTAACCGCGTTTGAGGCAGGATCAGGTGTATTTATTAGTAGTGTGTTGCTACATCAGTCAGTTGAGTTAAAAAAGAAGGAGGGACCTTGGACACACGTGAAAAAAGCAGCTGATTCATCTGAGTAATGAAACGGAGTTGTAAAAAGCATGTTTGGACCTGTGACATATCTGCCCCATATCTGTTGAAACAGAAACACAACTGCAAGTGAGGGAGTCATAGTTTGGGAAAAACGATTTACAGCTCCCTGATGAATCTAGTCTGTTGGTAACCACAGAAATAAGCTGTGTGAAGGAAACGTTCAGCGAGGCTTCATGATGGGTCTGTAGGTGTGACTTGACGAAAGGTTCTGGGCATTCTGCGAGGATTCCTGTATTTCTTTCTATCTATCTCACACACTTGGTTGCCGGTAATGATAAGAGATAGGAGGGGGGGTTTGGTCAGGAAGACAAATTGCTCTAGAAATTCACAAAAATGTGGGCTATTTTCCCCGAGTATGCACGTGGTTGATTATGATAGCGTGAAGTTCTTTGTGCTGAATAGTACTAAGTTTATAAAGACAAGTGTCCTTAGCATCCTGAGCTATCAGCAATATCCTCGTGGGGATATTGTGACTTTACAGCAACCTTTTGTGTGTTTAATGGTATTTTTGAAATATATATTATATTTATGATGCCAGTAATATTTCGATAATACTCCTTAGACTTTAAAGATAGTCTGTGCTGCTCAATACTCATTTTATAGTAAACCTGACATACTTTATGGTCTATATGAGCATCTTTAGCAACATTATGGAGCTTGTATATTTTCTGTGATTAGGTTCATTAATAGAATCTTAATGATGTATCAAAGGAATAGCATAGTCCTTTTTCCATGGTAATTGCCATAAACACAAGCAACCACAGAGGCTGCCACGTTTTTCAACCACATCAATGCAGGATATTCCGAGCATGGGAGATAATAATATTACATCACCTTTGCCTCCGAGTTTGCCCTTGACTTGAGTCTGTCAACTCCGCCCACTCAGTATTTAAACCCACAATGTCACCCGGCGCTCAGCTTCACACTGGAGAACTTGATCTTGACCAACACGTTTGGATTCATGGGAAAAAAAACTTGCAACTAAACCCAGATTCTGAGCTATAAATCCAAAGAAGGTAAGACTCCTCTTTATTTATGTTATGAGTAGGTTTATTCATAAAATGTAGTATTTGCATAATGGATTGAGGTTGCATATTTGGACTTTTTCAGAAGAATGTAAAGTCTTCATCTGGTGCATAAGTTTAATAGGTGTTATAAAGTCTAGGGGTTTATAAGCAGCCGTTTTGATGAGGAATCCACTGGGGATATTTTTAGTCCAGATAGTGTGTTTGAAAAGTTTCTCATCAAGTGAAGGGTCTAAATGAATGAAATGGGAATAAAGCACTTTCACCTACTCTCTTTTCTGTTACGTTTGGCTACCAGCAGCAGGTTAATTGATCAGTTATTACTTCTGCTTCCTCCAAAGGTTTCACCTACAATCCCCACTGCCAAGCTTGGATACCTGAACCTAACATCAAGCTTTTGGGAGAATCTTTCTGTTTTTCCTTATTATTAATTTTTTTATATTAATTTATTTTTCCCCACTCTTGGGATTTAAACTTCGCCCAGTCCGCGTGCTCGCCCCCTCCTTCCCGGAGAGGGTGTAGAGTTAAAGTTGGCCCGGAGATGCGGTCCCTTCTCCCGCTCACTGTGTGTTGCATCAGCCTGGTTTCCCTCCAGCAGCTGCTGGCTCTGCCGGCTGAGGAGCGACCCAACAGGAACAGGTAGGACACGCGACTTACTGGGCTACTACTTTATTCGGCATAAAGACCCGCTCCTCGCTTCTGATTGGCTGAATCACATTCTTAAAACGTACAAGATAAACGCACCTACAGCCGCATTACAGTTCATTTAAATATTATTGCGCCACCCGGCACTAAGGCGCTTTTAATGGCCACGTTGACTTGCTTGGTTGGGGATTAAAGCGCAATGTTATATTCATTAATAAATATAAACTAGCTATAACGGCGTTATTAGGTATTAAATGACGTGTTGAACATGTTTTTTATGACAGTTTAGCCTCTAATGTGTAAATACGTCATTGTTATTTTAAGCTAACTTATCCTTTTTCAGTGGAGTGATTTCTCCAAATTGTAGTTTTCCGGTGGACTTAAGCATATTTTAAATAGGCAGACATTGCGACTGAACACAAGTGTAACATTAGCATTCCTAAAACTGTCACTTATCTCGAACTTATTGTTTGAGGTTAATATTTGTTCACTGCTGAAAGGCTGAATCATTTAGCCTGTAGCCTATCTGTGTAACAAATCCCATCAGGGTCACTGTGTGTAAAAGTGAAAGTGCTGTGTTGTTGTGCGGGGCAGATGGTGGATAATGTAGACTGCAAGGTCAAAGGCTCTCCCATGGTACAATAAAACACTTTCTCTCTCCTTGAGATAAGCCCTGTTGGAGAGCAGATCAGCTGTGGAACAAATGGCAGCGTTAGGCATTGCCATTTCATTTTCAAATGAACCATTATAACTATTTAAAACATTAGAAAAGACTCAACCAAACGAAAATCTATTGTATTTCTATAATATTATTATATTTTGAATTCTCTTCCTATTAGTAAGGTACAAAGTAAGTAGGCTGAACTTTAAAGTAACTGATCATGAGGTCATGACGTGAGATGACAATTAAAGTGTGAAATTTGTCACACGTTCTACATTTTACTGCAGCTCTACAGTAAATGTGACCCATATTTGACTATGCCAAGTCTGTGTATTGGTATCACTGGTCCAGTTAATCTGCATTCTATGAAGAATTTCAGAGTTTTCTCATTCTCACTATGATGATTCTGTCTTTTCTGCTTCTTCTTCCTGTTTCTCCACATCTTGATCCAAACAGCCGTCACATGAGTAACTTTTTATAGAGGTTTTGTTTGGTTTAATCTCCCTGTGATTCTGTATGGAAAACTTTTTCCGAGGTGGGAAAACCAGTTTGTCTCTATGAATAGCAGAGCCAAAAAAACCAGCATGGACTATTTTAAAGGATCCTGTTAGGCCCTAAGTGGCAGAACTTTTAATCGCAAAGCGCTGAATAAAACATTAGATAACAGCACGACAACCAGTTTGATTATTTACACTCCAACACACATACAGTACAGTCTACCCATTTTGATGTGTGTGTGTGTGTGTGAGGGAGGCCTGCCAGCGATGCAATACGTGTGTGGAGTTGCATTGTTGAGGAGCAGTGAGGAATGTGGATGAGTTGGTGTAAGAATGCCCCCTTCTGGTTGATTTCGGATCCACAGCTGCTGGCTCAATGTCAGCACAGGGAGGGAGGGAGACTCAGTGATGGGATGTGGAGGGAGGCCCTGGACAAAGGGAAGCATGGGGCCCCTGAAGGCCTATCCGACAATTCTTTACAATCCACCTTGTCTATGCGTCACCTTCAAGCTGTGACTGAACAAAGCAAATGTTCGCTCCTTGACATTGCAGCTGATCCCACATGACTGAGAAGTCATGGATACTACTGCAGTGGTGTTACTGGTGGTGTTTGGGGGCAGCTGTAAGCAGCGACATTAATATAGGGGGATGATGTGCAACAAAGATCATTTCCTCTCATGCCAATGTTGTACTGTAGGACTCTCAAATGTATCTGTAATTTGCAAGTGACCGTCATTAGTGAAACGGGACACCAGCACCTTTTACGATCTGTGTGTAAGTAGAGGTAGCAAATAGCTTTTGGTGTTTTAGACTACTAGGTCACCTGACATCCGTTTTTTTTTTAAAGATTATTTTTGGCATTTTGTCTTTATCTGACAGTTAGTGTAGAGACAGACACAAGAAAGGAGAGTGAGGGGAATGACATGCAACAAGGGTCCCGCGAGTAGAACTGCGACCGCTGCGATTATGTGGTATGTACCTTATGTACCAGGTGGCCATCTCTTGCGTGTATTAGTTGTATAATTAGACTGCCCCCTATCTCACCAGAACATTCAGTAATGTCCCCATTCCAATTTTGGCTGCAGACCCAACTTTCATATTGTTTTAATGATGTGTACTTTATTTGTTTTCCATTGGTCATCTACATTTAACATTTGTTTTGCTATTTTGGGCGTTTTTTTTTATGCATAGCTTTTCTTTTTATTTAATTATGGGGTTTTTTCTTATTTCAAACATGTAATCTAAACCCACGCAAGGCAATGCTCAAAATGACTGAAATTGACTGAACTTTGGTATGGCATATCCTTGTTTGCTGCTATCCTTGTCACTGTTGACTCTGGGTAGATACAGTATGTCACCTGGACTCAGGGCAGCCTCACCATAACCTCAACTAAACCTTGACCAACCTGTAGAAGACACTAATACAGCAACAAGATCATGATCCCTCACTGGCTTCCCACCATGAACACAATTGTGCTCTATGGTGCACCCATCCAAGTCAAAAGCAACACAACTGTAGGCTGAACCCCTGTCTTTGTTGTAATAGGCAAAAACTTTATACTAATATTCTGCAACTGTCTGGACACCTCTTTTAGATCGGACTTCTTATAGATTTATACTTCAAATCATGTGCCTGAAGCTGATTCTTCCCAGTGATCACAGTATTGTTCAGCATGTAAATACACTCACTGAGGACCTGTGGTTGGGTAGTGTCATTTTTATGATGACCCTTATCACTGTAGCTGATCACAGTCTATACAAATATATTTCACTCTGACAACACAGTGAGAGGTTTCCCTTCCCCGTCACTTCTCCTGCTTTACATGCCTCCACATTTCTCACTTTGCACATCTCTCATAAATGTCCTGTCTGGCTTTTATTAGGACAGTAAATTCTCCCTCTTCTCTTAACTCCATAGGGCACATTCTGTTCTGTTACTACCGCATGACAACATGATAATAACGGCCATGACTACTCTGCATTTCTTTCTCCCGTTGGAGTGTGTCTGAGCTCAGATATCATTCCTTGCCTGTTCTGTGTTTGTGTCCATGTTGTTCCTCTGTGTCCTGATAAGGACACGACAAAATCCCACTAAGACGCTGTAACAGTGCCTGACGGGAGCTTTCCAAACAAGGGGAAATTGCATGTTCCTTCATTGTTGTTTTTTGTAAGGGAAAATAGCAGGGTTCCGTAGCCAAACAACAAGTTAAATATGGCTTTAGCAGCGAAGCGACTTAGAAATACAGATTCCAGAAGTGGGAAGCTCATTGCTTCGAGACGGAGGACATGTAAAGCTGATTTGCGGTCAAGCTTTTATTACATCAACCCATTCTGCTTCTGTTCCATCTGGACCAGGGTACGATGACGTGACAAATCAGTCTGTGTGTATATGTTGTGGACACAAGTTTGTTCCAACTTTTTCAAGGCCAAATAAAGTCATGTTTTTCCCCAAATGATTTGTTAAATCATTAACCCTCTCTTGTAAGCATTGATTTGAACAGCGTGGGTTCAGATGTCCAACGTAGATACTCTTAACATAATATTTATCTGAGAAACAGACTGAATTAATCTCACACAGGGTTACTTCCTGCCTTGTTGATGTTTGTTGAACCACTTGGCACATGCAGTTGGCCTTGGGTCCTTCCTCTTGACATGTTTACACCTCACAAGAACATGACTTTCTCTTTTTTGCGTATACTATCTCAGAAAACCACTTTTATGCTTGCAGAATGACTGAAACTAGGACTGCCTCTGCTGTAAATCATCTCCAGAGAAGCCTCTTTTTGTGTGTCTTCTTTAATTCATTGCATGTTGTAAGGAATTTGGCTTGGACTGCTCAGAGATATAGGTACGGTCTAAACAGTCGTATGGCTCCATGGGGGGTCAGTCTGACTTACTAAGGCGCTGCGACCAAGCAGGCAAAGAATTCCACTGTGGATTAATGGCTAAGACCTAAATTCCACCCTCCACATCCTTAAAGAGCAGGTTTCTACTCCACACAGAAAGCCACACCATTGCGGAGGCATGAATGCGCATGTATACTGTGTATAGGCTATATATAAGAGGAGTAGCTTATAGTGCGAGTGTGGATCAAAAGGCTTAAGAGAAACAAAGGCGGCTTCTGAGGGGAGAGAAAACCTGCTGGGATGTTGTGATTGCGAATGGTTTGTCTCCTCGCATTGCAATGATGTGGTTTTAGAGCAGACGTATAGTTTTTAACTTGGCATACTGTCTATCTGTGTAATTTACTGGCTGTACTAAGTATGCTCAGTGTCCAGTTTTACTTGCATAAAGTAAATCACATCCCACTGAGGAGGTTATGAAAGCAGAACTGCAACCAAACAAGTAGGGCCGGTGTTTCGTGTGAAATAAATCACTGTTCCTTTATTTTTGTCCTGCTTCTTGCTAACAACATCTGTTACGTAGTGGGAGATTACAAATGAATGTGCCATATTTACTGCTGATTAAGTCTGCCCTTGGTACACTTCAGCCTCTCTATCAGCAGCATGGTACTAGGGTTAGGATGAGGGAGGGCTTACCCTCTGCAGGGTTATGGTTGGAGTTATGGTTAAGGCGTCAGTATACTTCATCAGAAGTACTTGTCAGATGGTCTATTGGCTTTGGAACCTCCCCGCCCCACACACACCTTTCCAACGTAGCAATTGGGCCCCTGCGTCAACCAAGTTCTGTAACTTTCCAAACCGACAATCCGACATTCACGCCCACTTCATGCAGTGATTGACCAACCATTTCTGTCACTTTTCATGTCCATAACAGAGTGCGACACTATGAAAGCCTTCCAGGAGAGACTGTCATATTTAAGCGATTATCGCATCTTGCCCCTCTCTATGACGGTCGGCTTTTCACCCTGCCTTCGAGTGTGACCATTTGGAACAGTTATCAACACTTTTGCTTTCTGACGTGGTCAGACAATATGTCATATGAACATTTTTTTTTTCTAGCATAACCCAGTGCAGCCCTTAGGCTGTATTCAGACCAAATCAAGCTCGGTGGCACCAGTCCTCCTGTTCATTTGAACGTGGGTAGTGTATTTAGGCTGCGGCGGTGAGGACCACAGGGGGTGCTGGGAAAAAAAGCAGTGGCCCTGCAGCGAAAAGTTAAAACAGAATCGACTTTTGGAGAAACGCAACCGATGTCATGCTGCGGCGGCCAATCAGGCGAGGAGGGATTGGGATTGCTACAGTCACTATGGCCAGGTAGTGACACTCCCATACCGCCGCACAACCCTGCACTAATCGCCTCAGCGCCTGATTTGGTCTGAATACGGCCTTAGGGTTAGACATAACCTTTGCAGGGTTACGGTTGGGGTTAGGGTCAGGGAGGGCATACCCTCTGCAGGGAGGGCATGGCAGCTGTAGTTTGCCATCAACATGGGGAGAGTCAAGGTTTTGATTCCTTGCCTTAAAGGCAGCAATGCAGTGAGGTTAATACGGAAGAAAAACCAAACAAGACAGCACAAAGGAATGAGCCTGGCCTCTTATTGAACTGTAAAATCCTTAAAAATCATCTTCAGTCAAAAGGAATTTTAATTTAAAGCCCTTAAGCTAAGACCATGCAAGGTGTCGAAACCACAAAAAAATAAAAAACAAAGTATCTCACATATCTTTGATCGTCTGCCAATCGTGGAGATCTCCATTAGTGTCGAGATGTGGGATTAGGCTCCTAATAGCCAAATTAGCCTGTGTTGTGAGATCAAATGTGACAGAGTGAAAGAGTTTTCTAGTGCAAGATTCTTTTAACTTCTGGAAGAAAAAGCATGGCAGTCCAAAGTCTTTTTGAAGAGGGTGTAACTGGAGCTGGTTCTGGGCAGGCTGACTCAGGGCTTGGCCTTGGCTTTGCCCTCCATTACACATACTTCACACAGCCATTGACATAAAATATGACATTTAAATTTGCCTGTAGAGAACTACTAGTACTTATGTGATAAATCTTTGAATTAAACTGAAAGATATCAGACTTCAAGTGAGATAAGCAAGAAAACCATTGCATTAGAAGTCTTGAAAACCAAACAAGACCTCTAGAGACCAAACACTTAAGAAACACACATTTAGCCTTATATAAGGCGCAAACATTATCTGCCTTTTTTATCCTTACTATGATAGGGGCCGTTCCCTTTAAGGAGACACCTACATTATTACCCATTGAGGTGATAGGTCAACAGGGGCCCACGGGTAACTTTTAACACCTTTAGCCTTGTAGTGGGTTAATCCAGCCAGTTCTTCTACTTTAGACAGGATTAGTTTCTTTCGCTCTTACTTTAAACTTTTGACCTCCAGGATCCAAGGAGGCGTCAACACCACAGATTACAGTTCTGTCTTGCATAGAACAATAAAGTCAGAATAGGAATCACATAAAGTATCACCAACTTTAAATCCACCCTTAAAACAGTTTAAAAACAGTGAAAACACTACGCAGATACAATAAATATACAAACAGAAATACAGTATATGTAGCCAGTTTTTCTTCTTATGAGAGTGTTACATGCAATCTGGTGGTGTGTCACCATTTTTGCCTTGTGACCCACGTGAATAGCTTTCCTGTGCAGTCAGATGCAACTTTCACTCTGCAGACCAGGTGGGTGTAACTTGGTGATGTGGCACCATGGCACATCGAGCCTGTCCTGGAAATAGTGCTTGCCTCCGTCTGTGGCCTGGCGTTACACAACTATTTATTCAGTCACTGCAACTGTTGATCAGCAGGTCGCCTGCAGGCTACCAGACATGCCAGCAGTGAGCCAGCAGCTGAACTGGCTGATTTAAGCAAAAGCTTCACATTTCACAGAGGAATCCCAAACCCACCACAGCACAGACTGTAAGAGAAGCCGTCTGCTGTGATGTCTCACATCTCAGCCTCTCACCATGAGTAAAGACTGAGTGTTCACGGTGAAATAACACAAGTCAGCATATCACAAGTGGAACACACTTTTTATAATTAGATCAACTGTGGCTTCTGCCTCTCAGAACATGGGAAAATAGTTCCAAACCTGAAGCAGTGGAAGATTTTTTTCCCTCAGAATAGCAAATGGTAGATATATTTGTCATGTTGCTGTATTTAAAGCTCATTACAAAACAAGAAGCTATTGCTAACATTTAACATTTCCATCCTATTCATCCACTGGCTGCCAGATGCAACACCACTGTCATATTTACTTCTCCTCAACCTTCAGCTGTGGTGATGGGTTAACACTCGGGGACTTGAGTCACACTGTGCTGTACAAACACAGCGGTGACAGTTCAGTTAAAGCTGCAGGGGTGAGTTGTGAGAAGTGACTGTCTTTGTCAAACAATGAACAGATGGTGAGTCGGCACTGTGTTTGCTGAACGGCCTGTACCCACTGGTCCACCACACTGCAGAACCTGACCATCTTAACAGGTCATTTAGTCTGATGTGCAGTCTCAGAAACCCATTTTTTGTAAAGGGTCTGTTCACCACAGACAAATGCACAAACATATTTTTTCATTTAACTCTAGTTAAGGGATAGTTTTGGTTTTATTTGGTCTTTGGTTTTAAAATATTGAGATTTCTGCCTCTACCCCAACAACAATTCATAAGCATCTTATCTTTCCGGAAACAATATCCTAGTTGCTATGGACAATCCATAGACCTCACTGTCAACAGTTTTTCCTGAAACTACTTTCTGAAAAAAATGGTCCCTATGAAAACTGTTTTTGGGAAAGACACATTGCTGTTGAGTTTTTTAAATATCATTTTTCAATACATGGAGCAACACAATACAAATTCCATTCAGCTTCATTGTATTAGGGTGGTGGTAGAAGTTTCAAAAGCTGATATCTGGGTGCATAAAACCAAAACTATGTGCATTGGTAGATACTACTAGGAGTTAGTAAGAAAATGTGTCATTTTGAGATTTGGATGAACTGACCCTTTAAAGAGTGAAAATATGTGTCTATTGGGCAAGAGATGTCTACAGGTTCACTTAATGTCTTATGTATAGAAACAAGGCAAAACAAGGTTCATAAAACCCTGAAACAAACTGATTTGAGGTAATCTAAGCAAACTAACTCCACAGGTTTGTTTTATTTCTCAACTGAGATTTTAAGCCCATCAGCGCTGGCCAGGATAAATCTCCCATAGCTACCGCTGAAACCCAGCTGGGCATTAAAATGCAGCAAGGTGCAGGTTTTGATTATATAACGTAATAAATGAGGCAGACTCAGAGCACATGTTGTTTTAGGCAACATGTAAAAAGCCATTAACTTTTATGTCGTGCATTAATAGATGAGCATGGTGTCCATGGATGGGTGACTGTGCAGAGAGCCATACTGTGTTCAGACAGCAGGCAAAAATGATTTGTTTATCAAAGCTGCTTTGTACAAATAATCGGATTTCTGCATAATTACCTGTGCCCTTACAACATTAGTTGTTATAGTAACAATGCTTGCAGGTGCATGCATGACTAAAAGGTTTTTTTATCTAAAAACCTTTTAGGTTAGCTAGGAATGGTAGAGACTGATGGTCCCCAGAGGATGAAGCCTACTGACTTTAGTGATTCCCAGACTTTTCCGCTAGCACCACTATGAGGTTGACATTTTTGTTTTTAGTGAAAGGTCTCAACAACTATTGGATGAATTGTTATGACACGAATGATACACACATTCATGTCCCTCGCAGGATAAATTGTAATAACTTTGGTGATCCCTTAACTTTTCATAAAGTGCCATCATCAAGTCAAAATTTGAATTTGTCTAAACCTTTGGTTTATGACCAAATACCTGCAAAGCTGACATTCCCATCAGCCTCAACTGCACTTCATGTTTAGTGCTTGTGGAGATGATGAACATGGTAAACATTACTTGCTAAACATCAGAATGTTAACATTATTATTTTGAGCATGTTAGCATGCTGATGTTAGCATTTAGCAAGTATACAGCTGCTAGCATGGCTGCAGACTCTTAGTCTTGTTATGATAGTATTTTGAAGTTGTGGTGACATGAGTTTTGGAATTGAGCCTCCTCGTTTGCCCAGGCACCAGCATTCTCCTCCATTTTTTCCTTCTCTGCTCTTTCTGTTGCAACATGTTATTTCGATGGTGAGACATGCATTTTTGGCGTGGTTTGAATCTCATTGAATGATACTCACACACCTCCAGTGTTCACCTGATTTCTCTTTCCTCCTCAGGTCGGGCCTTCTCAACAAGCCTATCCACCAGAGAGAGGATAAAGCCTCAACATCAGGAAGCCAGACTCACATTGCCGTCCCCTCTTCAGCCCCCAGCCAATCCCCAAAATGGCTGTCCGGTTTCCTGAGACACCAACCAGCTTCAGGAGTGAGAAGAGTCTCACCAAGCCTGGCGTGGGCACGACCCACTGAGACTTCACAGGTCAAGCAGAGGGTGCTGAGAGCTCGACGCCATGCCCACTCGGGATCGCGAGGTGGTCACCACTACCCCCAACATGCCCAGCTGATGAGAGTGGGTTGCGTCCTGGGAACCTGTCAAGTCCAGAATCTCAGCCACCGACTCTATCAGCTCATTGGTCAGAGTGGCAGAGAAGACTCATCCCCCATCAACCCTAGGAGCCCCCATAGTTATGGATGAGTTAGTTGACACCCCCAAACACCCACAGCAAGTCTATCTATATCTCCATTTATTTATCTCTTAATGTATTACTGGTAGTCTTTGCATTAGAGTTTGATGTAGTCCATAACTTTTGTTTCCCTATCTCAAAATGACAATTATACTCCCCATAAATTACTGTTGTGCCTTCTCATTTTTTGTGCTGATTGATGGATTTGAAGATTCAAATTCAAGATCCTGACTGACTGAATCGTCTTTGAAACCCCCAATTCTCCCACCATCTTTTTGCCTATTGAAGGATGTCTTTTGAAAGTCTTTTTTGGTTCTCCCTCCTGAATGCTCAGAAGAAGCCTAGAGGCCTCAGTTTGACATCTTAATCCTCTTAATGTAAGAATGAAGGCTTGTGCTCAACACCATCCAGTGGCCTGGACCTGTCTGCCAGCTGACCTCTCATTGATCAAACACTTAAGCCCCTAATGTGGATTTAAACCTGCACTCAGAGCCGGAGCCCTGTCAAAACCAATGTTTTCCCAAAGACCTCATAACTGACCCAATGAACCCTTTTACCTCTTTTTTGTGCCCCCCTTTTTGTCAGCTTTGGAACTCCCAGGTTGTTTCACAACTGCATATACAACTTCACTATGAACACTGACATCCCTGGAGTATTCCATAAGCTTTCAGTTGAACTGGTAATTCCTCACTCAGCAGGACTTTGTGTTTCAGGACCACAGTTTACACTTGAAACCAGCCACAGCACTTGGGTTACACCCGAGTTTAAGAGCATTCCGAGTCAGGACTTAACCGCTTAAACTCCACGCTGAGAATGAAAAAGAAGAGTCAGTATTCAGTGCCTTGGAAAGAATCTACACCATAGCTGACTTCCCAAAGGATCAGGTTCATGTTGCATTATAGTGGCCTGTACACAGTAGGTGGCAAAGTGAACCTTGGAGCCATGGATCAGGGCTGGGTTGCACCACTGCTGGCATGTTCCCCGCCGGAGGCCAAGTCTGAAATATTAGCCCTTTCACGTGATTCATAAGTTCCCCTTGCAAGTCAGGACTTTGGGTTGACAGCAGTTTAATAAACCTGACATAATCACTTCAGTCATGTCATGTAGCGCCGCAGCAGGGGAGGGGGGGGCCCTGAGCCTCTCATGGTCTGCACACTCAACACTAAATATGAAGAGCAAGGCTTCCACACATATGCACTCATGCAGCCTTGAAGTTTGCAGATATTAAAGGGTTAGTTCACCACAAATACAAAAAAGCCCAACAATTTTCCCTTCTTTTTATAGTATATTTTGAGGATTTTCCAGAGTAACATGGATTCTTATTCCGCTTACATTTTACAAAATAATTACGCTGGGCAAGGGACCAATCAAGCAGAGTGGACTGAGAGAGTTTTGGAAAATAGCTTTTACAATTGAGAAAGAACTGTCTTCTCTGAGTGTTCTTACAATTTAATATATTTTTCCTCTCACAACCAGGTGTTCTCTGTAGGTTGTAAACCCAAGAGATGTTTTGGGGCAATTGTCTGTGATTCAGGAACACTAAAAGCTTTTCCCCCCATGCTTCGTCTAAATGGAGGTAATAATGAGGCTCTAAAAGTTGGCAAATCCAACAATAATAAGCCTAATCTTCTAGTAAAACACATTTGTCATGAGATATGGTGGATAATAGTTATTTTGAAGAAGAATGAATAAATAAAGGTCCAACTGTTCCTTACATACAATACATTGTAGTATATACACAATTCTGTTGGCAGCAATGGGAAACTTGTTGTTCACATATAGTATTTTGAATGGGTTTAAATTAGTCCTGAGACGACATCTAAAAGCTCTACTGTTACATTGCGGGTTTCTAATGAGAGACCACAGCAACCAAAATGTTAGGTGTAAGAGTGCCCAATTTCAAATATATGCACAAAATAGCATAGCACCATCAAAAATACATGCCCTGACGTTTCCTTTTCTCTATGTGTGTCTGTCTCTGAAATGGTGGGCGGATGATGGCCTGAAAATAACTGAGGTCAAGCTCTAGATCGTCAAGCATGCAAACATTTAACAGGCCTTAAACTTTCCAAAAAATGCAACCATACCTATAAAACCCAAATCTTTGGCGAGAGCCGTAATTATATTGCATATTATTTACATACTTCTAAACTTCTATTCTTCCAAGACTTTACTATATGGTAGCCTGATCTTAACTTGCAGAGAGTGTTTCGTAGTAGGAATACAGGCCAAACTGTTGGCCCACTTTCTGATTTATGTGCACAGTCATTTAGATTATTACTTGTTCAATCACAGGAGTAGTTTAGCCTTTGTTATTTTGCATATAATTTCACAAAAGTTTGGTATTCCTAAGAGCATTAGTTTAAACTCACCAAATACCTGGCAATACTTGACAAATCGAATGACTTTACAGTATGTGATCTACATCATATAATAATGTATTCTTTTATATCTTAATCTGTGTCTTCTGATTTTACTTTGTGTCTTTAGCCTAATTCTTTTTCATCAACAATTTCCTTTCATATTTAGTCTCTCATTGCCAACCTGGCTCTGTTTTTCTCTTTTGTCTATAATCATGGGGGCCTGGAGGTCACAGGGTAATAATCAGTGGTTCCTTAGTCTTAAATCTAATCTGTTCAAAGGCTTGCTGAGGTGAAACATGCCATTATCTCTGCTGTAACGGAGCTAATCATTGTCTCGTGACGGATCATTAAAAGGCTTTTCAAACGCTCTAAAACCCTGGTGGATCTCTCTACTTTTTAAAATGTACTATTTCACACACACACACGATGTATGTGTGTGCGTATGTGTTTGAACTGCTGTACGTAGGCTATCAGGACACTTATCTCCTGTGTTTGATCTGTGCTCTGGAGCATTGTGCTCCCAGTCTTTTTTTTTTTTTTTTTGCGCAGTATGCTTTTGTGACGTCCAACGTTGCGTCATATCGAGTTGTGTGAGCCAACTGTGCACAACCACTAATACCTCCCCGTAGAAACATCTAGAGCTTTCATGGCTCTCTATTGCATAGAGGAATGGGTACAGAGTTAGTGTGTAAAACATTTCTATTAGTTTCGTAAGATACAGTAGACCCAGGTAGATCTGTAGGTTTGTTTTTGCTCATTTTCCATTTGAAAGTCACACGATCTCCTTTAGGGTCACAGGAAAGCACTTTAATGCAAACACGTTGTTGGTAGTTTCTTGAATTTCGCTCATTGTAATGAACTTGTGAAAGTGGGACGAGGTTCCTCTTGTAAATGTTGCATTTGAGATTGTCTGCGAATGGGTTTGAAGATGTCAGTGCACTCCACGTGGCGTCAGGATGACTGTGAACGTTGTGTGTGCCTGTGAATATATATATATATATATCCAAACTATTTAAAGAAAGTTATGTATTTAAGTTATCTTTGTATGTTAATATCTGTATGTCACCAAAGACTATTTATCTCATCTTTTTCACTGCTCCTTCAACATGACCTTATGGTAGGAAAGGAAGTAGTTAAAATGTTACTGTTTGAAAATGTCCTTCACTCTGTAAAATAAAGAACTATACTGTAGTGTGATGGAGTATGGAGTATGATTTAAGAGTGTGTGTGCGTGTGTGTGTGTGTGCATGCATTCCTAAAGGACATAAAAGCATACATGATAGAATCACATGAAGCTTTGAAAAACTCGTAATGCCCCAAAGGCTGTAAATATTCACAAAAAAAATGCAAATATGTTATTCAGTATATTTTTTAAAAGACTCTTTTCAATCAATTCCATCCTAGTCCATGTTACCATGCCCTTGGCCAAACTGTTCTGACCCAATAATCCCCAAAGAAGTCAATCATTACAAGTCATTGCATGACAGAACTAACAAATCTAATGGGGAGCAATGTAAATGAAACATCGGTAAACACATAATCGAGGGCATGATCTGACAGCAGCCACGATAGCAGTAAGGTTCGTATGACTGGAGTTAATTAGTGACAGGGGGATTGGTCAACAGCAGACAAGCTATTGGTTCATTTCACATCTGGTAAAGGAGAGGAGAGATGGACGACAAAGACATTTCTTGGAGGCAAAGATGCTGCGGAAGCAACCTTCAAGTTCTCCCAAAGTAGCTTCAGAGTTACAGTAGCTCACCCAGTTTTTCCACGCCGACTGACTGCATCATCACATACTGGTGCTCTGGATGTGCTTGTTCAAGGACTTCACTTAAGCTACCGATGGGTGACAAATGAAAGGAAGAACCAACATGAGCTGTGTTAGTAAGGTGCTGTTCCACCATGAGCCTCCAGAACAGCTTCAGTGCTGCCTGCCATAGATTCTCCCAGTCTGCTGAACATCATAATTTCACATCATCATTTTTATACTCATCAAACCATTCAGTGGGACCTTGTGCCCTGTACAGAAGTGTCTGCATTCATTATATCTTTCTACTTATTTATTCATCTTTGACCTTTAACATACCACCCATTTGTATATCATACTTAGACAGAATGAAACCCTGTACATTCATACTTTTCTTCTGGCTGATCTACTTCATCAAATAAAACATTCCGTACGTCGTGTGTATCATTTCCTTGAAATTCAGCCTGACACACAGTCCATCCATCCATCATCTATACCGCTTATCCTCAGAGGGTCGCGGGGGGTCTGGAGCCTATCCCAGCTGACATTGGGCGAGAGGCGGGGTACACCCTGGACTGGTCGCCAGTCAATCACAGGGCTGACACATAGAGACAGACAAACATTCACACTCACAGTCACACCACACAATTTAGAATCATCAGTTAACCTGCATGCCAAAACACTATTTTGGCTCAGTATGTATGGGTACATGTATGCTAGCATTGTGCATGCTCCACTGAACATAAGCTGTGTCTCAATTCAGGGGCCGCATCCTTTGAAGGCTGCATTTGAAGACCTAGAAAGGGATCGCACGTAGTGATGAACCCTGAATTATCACCTGAATCTGCAGCTCCTCTCAGCTTTATGGAGCTGAGTTTAGCAGTCTGGCCCACAACTTTACTGTTTTGGTTAATTCTCACCGCTCTCGCAGCTGTTGCATTATGGGAATTGTAAGATCCAGTATTTTTGGAGCTTGACCCATACTAGAAACCAAAACTCTGGCAATTGCAGGTGCTATCAATTTTGACCATTCTTTTTTTTTTTTCAAAATCTGTGTCTTGTGAGTCCCCCATCTTTGTGGAAGTGTAATTCTAAATCACTGGAGTACCCAAACTGAGGGGACAGGGAAGTCTTATCTGAAAGCCAATGCTGCCTCTTGCACCCGCAAGATGGTTTAATCAAAAACCCCAGGTTTTTAAAACTTACCTGCACACATTAGAAATACACACTCCTTATCTGTGTTTATATTTCGTCCCATGCCTTTCTGGTCACTTTGCTCTAAGTTTTATCACTGTGTAAATAAGAAATACCAAAAAGTTCACCAGCACGAATTATATCATCCTGGCTGCATCTGATATATGTCAGCCCGCAGAAACTGTGTCACATACCAATGAATGATCTCTCCTCACATTTACAATTTAGGCTTTTAGTTGACTTTCATAGTGTTGGATTCACATATAATGAGAGACTGAAGAATTCATGTCAATTTCTAAACCTGCAAAATAACGAGCACCCTCCAAGTGATAACAAAAAAAGAATCAGAGAAATCATCTTGAGAGTCAAAAGCACATTGTGTCTACAGTGAAAACCACTAACTGAAGCGCTGGTCAGGTCAAGTGACCGGAGATAGATGACTTATTGCAGTGACTTTGAACCTAGTGGAAACTCACAGGAGGCCAGATCTGGTTCATGTTGCCTCATGGAAAAAAGACTGTTGCGAGCTGACTGGGGGATCCATGACGCAGACACACACAAGACGTTGGGAGAAAAAAGGCTTTATTCACACGGGAAGAGGGAGGAGGGGAACGCCAGGGACGGGCAAGGACGGAGCAGGCAGGCAGGGGAATTTCCTTGAGGCGAGGGGAGGTTCGGACAGGTGATGACCTGGAGAAGACAAGATACCAACGTTAGAAAAGGACAAGAGCAGAATCAGGAAACAGTAAACTATTCTAAGGCCGTAGCTTTCTACCATATGGTGGGAAGCAATGATCTGGCGAAGAGTGGATGGCAGGCCGGGGTTGAAGTACTGTGGAATAATGAGTTGATGGCAAGCAGGTGAGGGAGCAGGTGTTCACGGGCAGGTGTTGAGTGATGTCGGCCACGCCTCTCCGTCCAAAGCACAGGCAGGTGAGTCTAAGGTAGACAAGCAGGGGAGAGAGAGAGAGAGAGAGAGAGAGCGCAGGAGTACTTCACAGGACTGGGGGGGTAGGATTCTGGCGTACTGTAACAAAGACAAAAAAAAGAAAAGACATTTCCAACAACATTTTACGCATGGCAGATCTGCACAGACTTGAGAGCAGTCAAATGTTCCACGACATTCAGTGGAATGCAATCTTGCAGAGAATATACTCAGTGTAACTCCGAGATCTGACACTAAGATAACAGAGGGAGAAGTGGAAGAAAAGATATACAGAGAGAGAAAGTAAGTACAAGCTCTGTGGTCACTTCTTCAGGTACACCTAGCCAGTGCAAGTTGGGAGGTCTTTATCCTTCAGAGCGGAAGGAGTATTCAGAACCTTTACTTAAGTGAAAGCAGAAATACCACATTATAAAAATACTCCATTACAAGTAAAAGTCTGGTATTCAAAATAGAAGTATTGGAACTTAAAGTATCAAAAATAAAAGTAACCATTGTTACATTACATGATCATTATTGATGCATTAACATATAAGCAGTACTTTAATGGTGTACTCGGTCAAGGTGTGGCTAATTCTAATTGCTTTATGTTTAATCTATAACAACGCATCATAATTCATTAACTGACCATTTGTTTTGTATGTAAAATATTAAGCTGAAAAGTAAACAGCAACTATAGCTTTGGGAAAAAAATGTGGTGGAGTATAGAGCGCAATATTTCCCTCGGAAATGTAGTGGGGATGAAGTAAGAAGTAGCATAAAATGAAAAAACTCCATTACAAGTAAAAGTACTTACATAAAAGGTTGTAAGTCAGGAAAATTTTAATGTATTAAAAGTAAAAGTACTCAATGCAGAAAAATGTCCCCAGTGAGTGTTTTATTATATATTATAACTCATGCATTAATGTGTAAGCAGCATTTTACTGTTGTAGTATGTTGACGTGGAGCTGATTTGGATCTTTTTTATATAGAGCTGTGACACCATGACACCTGATGTCCAATCAATAGTTCAAACCTCATACTTATTAAAAGTAAATAAAAATGATTAAAATGATCACAGGAATAATCAGCAAATCCTCACATTTGAGAAGCTGGAACAATTAAACGTTTGGCATTTGTCAGCATTCGTGATAACAGGTTAATTTATCTCGTAGCCTTCTCCTTAAATGACAAGGACTGATCTGAATGTTATCTCTAACAGAAAGACACAATATAATTTCTTCCTGTGTTAGACCTTGACGGAAGTACAGTCTGATGCCATGATCAATACTGGGTACTCCTTGATCTGACATTTTCAGCTTAAATCAGTTGCTACAGTTGTCAAGACGCCATCTAAGCCTGCTGGCATGGCACTCCTGATCTCTGATAAACATTACAGCAAGCTAATAAGAGGAAACAACCTTAAGTTTTCTCGCGATAACGGGTTGATTATCTTGTTTTCTCGAGACAACGAAATAAATAACTCGTGATCTCGAGATTGCGGCATTAAAAAGAATAATTGCAAGCACGGCCGCCTTTCAAGACTCCAGAAGGTGAGTATTTGATTCTCAGGAGACAGGTTGTGAGTAGAGTACTCTTTTGAAGTTTGAACATTGGCAAAACCAAAACCACATGCTCATAAAGAGCATGTGATAGGATGGAAAGCTCCAGAACAGCTACTAAATGGACCTTGTAATGAGACTGTTTTGTCAACAAAAATAACAAATAAATAAGTATTATAATTAGATATTCAAGTCATGATCAAAAGATATTTTATATATATATTACACCTAATATATTGCCTAAATAATTTGTGCAGTGAGACCTTCTGTAACAGATTTCAATGGGTTTGTCACGTTTACATTTTAAAAAGACTAAAAGCCTTAAGCCAACATTGTTCAAAATGCCATTTCTTGTACTTCTACAATAACAGCAGGCCAGCCTGGATAAGACGTTGAATGTACAGCTAGCAGTGAGCTGTTTTGACTAGGATGATGATGACTAGAATGATCCAAGGGGAAAAAGACTTTAGCTTGTCAGACAGTCAGTTATGGCTTGATACATTGTCTGTATAAAAATATCATTGTAGATATACAGAACAGTATGCACAGTGGCTATCTGTTGACAACAGTTAAGGCTGTAACACTGAGAGAATGGAGAACTAGAGATTGGTTTCAAGGCTTTTTGGTTGCTCTGCTCCTTCTCAGCTTCTAGTTTGCAACAAACCTACAGTGACTAGGCAGCCAGGGTTCCTGTTCAATGACACTTCAACAGCACATAACTGTTACTGTAAAAATGTATTCTATCTTGCTCCATTGTAGCGGTGTGGGAAATATTCAAGCGTGACAGCACTTTGTCAACACTACACCATTTATCTGCTGAAATACAGTAAGAGCCATAAAACAAGCCCAGAAAGCCAAACATTAACTTGGCAATAGCTGTTTTTTTCCTCACCATGGGATTCAGTCAGAGTAGACAGAATACTTAGAAATGTTCTCATTTCTAGTAATGCAGAATGTTTTGGTTTAATTTGCCCAGATTGGAGATCTTGATCTCTGAGATATCTGCCTCCACCACTGCACAATGGCGGTGAACAGAATTTAATCTGAATCTAACATCTTTTCTCACAGTTAGTGGTTAATAGTGGTAAAAGTGGTTATTAGTAGTTAAGGCCCTTTTACATAGAGAGTGAGTTTGAGAGCAATTCATTTGCATGTCATTAAAAAATTGAATTCATTGAATGAAACAATACGGAGCAAAAGTTTGCGCCCAGGTCACCTGTGAGAAGGTCAGCCAATCACACGTCAACAGCTACATGGTAATGTACGCTAATGTATAGTAACAACAATAGTGGATCAGCTTCTTCTTTACGTCCCCCAGCAGCCAGCATTTGTTGATAAAGCCCAGAGCTGGGTTTTCAAATGCAGGCTTCACATCTCCAAGACGTATTAAACCTGTCTTACCATCATCTGGTTCTTTTGTGGTGCGGAACTTTACTGAAATAACAGGAGGAAATGTTTTAAAGAATAGGTCTGCATTTTAACTAACAAGCCTTCTTGCCAAGAGTTATATGAAAAGATTTATACCACTTTTATGTATGTGTGCTAAGCACAGAGCTAGAGCCAAGTGAGCAGCTTAACTTTTCATGAAGACTGAAAGCAGGAGAAAATAGCTAGCATGACTTGTTGTTTTCTACATTTCTGTTTGTGTATTGATTCAATAAAAGCGATACAATGTGCTAATTGACAGTAGGCTTATTTTTGAACTCAGAGCCAGGCTAGCTCTTTCCCCCTGCTTCCAGTCTTTGTGCTAAAATAGGCAAATCGCCTCCAAGCTACTTTAAACCCTGGTGATTTGAGCTAGCTCTGGATGATCCACAAAAAACAGTCAACAGTTGTCAGAAGGTCTATTTCTTTGGTAGAAAGTAGAAAATATGTTTTCTTGTAATGTAACAAATTAAGGTTATTTTGTTCAATGGATTAACAGCGTGGCAATAAAAAATGGCAAAAAGTTGCATTTTTGTACCATTCAAAGGAGTAGTGCCACATTTTGGGAAATGCACTTATTCATGTGAATTAAAGAAATTACATAAAATGTGTCAATGACTAAAATTTAGAGGTGCTGGTAGGGTGATTTTTTTTTTAACTTAGGAGACCAGGCTAGCTGCCCACCCTGTTTCCAGTCTTTACGCTAAGCTAAGCTAAGCGCCCGCTGGCTCTAGCTTCATATTTAGCATACAGACATGACAGTGGTATCAATCCTCTCATCTCTTGTTAAGACAGCGGATAATTCCCAAAATGTCAAACAATTAATTTAATTTAAATATGCTTTATTTAAAATCATACCACACTGTTTACTGTTCATACAATAAGCAGTGGCATAAGAGAACAGTACTGTTTTTCTTCTTTGTCCCCAACACGTCCATTGTTCTACTTTTTATCATTTGACTTTGTTTTGCAGGAGGGGTTCATGTGGAACACTACATGATAATTTCAATATTTTATGCTACTTCAGTTCGCATACTTGGTTGACTAATACCTCAACAAAACAAAATGTGAACGGGGCCAGCCAAACAAGAACTCCTCAATGTCATTTTATTGTATCAACTATCTGGAGCCTTTTTGCCCTTTGGCCCAGTTAAATTCTGATTCTTCTTTCAGGAATCACATTCTGTAGTTATCTGGTGTCAGGTGGTTTTTGCTGAAACAGGAATATGGCAGTGAGTCACAGGCTTGAGCAAGAACGTGTTACTGTACCTTAGCAGAGGTCCCAGGGCAGGGATTTGAAAAGAGAAAGGGGTTGATGTCTTGGGTAACCCACAGTGCAATTATACTGATCCATGCAAAGCCTCACACACCTACAGAGTACGTCATATTGAAAACTTCAAATTAAAAAGTATTGAAGAAAGGTGGCTGCATGTAGACTCAGTGTAGACAATATAAGCAGAAGTACACACAGACAAGAACACACAAGGATTCCTGTTGTCATTTTTCATATATTTTTTTTTATTAACAGAGAGAGAACAGAATGTGGTTGTCATAATATACCACCACAGGAGGCAGATGCATTTTGACTGTAATAGTGTGGTGTAAATGTAGACATTCTGTAGGTTCACAGGTTTTCAGGGTCAGAGGGATCACAGCTTTCTAAGGCTGCATATTACAGGCTGCCAAAATAGCTTTATTACATAATAGGGAAGCCATGAGAGAATGTATATTGTGGGGGAAAGACAAGGGGTGGAAGAACATCAGGTTTTGGTATGCAGCTGTTTGATGGCAGCCCCCGTTCCACTGTATGTATCAGTATGTAAAGCAATCACCTTTAAAGGATGAGGCTGGCGTTATTCTGTATTTCATGTGTCAGTTCATCTATCAATACTTTCTGACTTTCCACCCTTGTCTGTGGCACCCATTGGTTCCCACTGAAGACATGAATCTTTAAAAATGGGTCACAAATATAGAGTTTCATTTTGTTTTGACACTGATAAACAAACTAAGGAAATTATTAGCCATTACCTAGCTTAGCATTCAGTATTCTGTGGTTCAGTAAAGTGGAGGGTTACATAACATCCACATATGTTCAAGGCACATCCTGGAACTAGTATACTAGTATTCCATTTATACCATGGCCACTAGCCACCAATCAATAATGTCATTATTAACGCATACAGCAAATAACAATTATGCAGCTGGTACACTGAATGGCCGGTCAGTACCACCACTCTATATACCCCCCCAATATAAAGTTATTGAATAGGGAAAATAAAGATCTCCTTTACCTGGTTGCTAACGAGATGTATTTGTACCATCGACTTTCTGCTGTGGAGCAGTTAATACTCAGACAGCTTGCTATTGGTCAAAGTTGCAAATTTGCAGATCAAAGTTCACCAGATTTTATTCTTCTGGAATGAAAAGCTGGTGTGACCGGGCCTTAATATAGAGAAAGTCAGCAGTGACTTGAAGCACAAGACACAATATGAACATATACCTGAAACTACCATCTTTCCCTGATCTTTCCCTAACCTTCAACATACTGTAACCACAAGCACTCTGTACACCTGACCACGTTCCTTCCCTTATGTAGGCTACCTTTGCATTCACTGGAAAAAACACTGCCTGTGACCATAACCAAGATGGTGATTACGTTGCTCACCACAACGTAATTGAGAAAACATATTAGTAGTATGTAAATGTAATTACCAGGAGACAGGTTTGGGTTTTGAGATATCTCACAGGAGAGGTGAATGGAATTTCATTTGTGGTGCTCACAGCACAAATTCTAAGTATTCTAAATATATATCTAGCTGCCTCACTGGATAGGGGTTACTGTATGTAGGCTATAAATATATTTTTAGAAGTAAGGCCAACACCATTCCCAGTTTATCCTCATTATTTCTGCTTAATAGTTGCTAAGATGGTGGGCGTGGCTGCTATAAATATTTTCTGCTTTGTCTTTTGACAGTTAGGCAACACATTCATTCATTCAGACCACATTATTTGTGCTAAAAGTCAAATATTGTTGTTGCTCAAACACATAGGCTAGTTTATCATCATTACTGCTGCTAAATAGTTGCTTTAATTGCTACATTTAATAACATCTTTAACAATCAAACATCAACAATTTATTTTTAATCTGCTATCTCTATTTGTCTTCCTCAGCCACCATAGCCTTGTGTACAAGTGGGCGTGGTCTGCGCATATTATAATAGTGGGCGGGGCCTGGGTATATTATAATAGTGGGCGGTTTGGAATGCCTGAAAAGTCAGAATAGTGGGTGTGGTTTGGAGTCTGAAAAGTGATGTCACTTCTTGTACTTGACTAGAATGACATCATCATTCTATTTGAAGATCAAAGCCACTGATGATGACACATGCACCTATATCTAATCTCAAATATACTGTGTATTTTCAGCCTTGATTTTACTGTGTTGTGGTGGTTATTATCTCTGCAACATTTCCAACAGGATTTAGTGTAGAGCGCCCATAATACACAGTGGTAAACAGAGACCTCCAGAGACTCGAAGAGAGCAAAAAAATGAGTTGGAACAAGCTGACGGTCCCTTCTGTGGCGTTCTTGGAGTTAGAGAGCATGGCCCTCATCCAAGACAACCAAGAGCCCGAAGAAAATGTCCCAAATCACAGTGGATTGGACGCAATGTGTGATGCTCTGAAAGTGGCAACACAGTCCATTGAGCAAGCCAATGTGACTTTGGGACAGGAAATCGAAGAGCTGAAGAATTCGTCGACTAACAAAGCCTTGAATGACAGGTTCAATGAAATCAAAGCAGAGCACATGGCTGCAAGCAAGAAAAATGAGGCGCTGCGGCAAGAAATTGAGGAGCTCCGCATAAGGACCCACAATGAACCCACTTTGGAGGAGATGTGTAATGCGATGAAGGATGCAACGGTGGTCATGAGACTCCAAAATGACACCATGCAAAATGAAATCCAGGCACTCAAGGAAAAGCGTCGAAATCTAAACGCTTTGGATGAAATCTATGACACACTGAAAGCAGACAAAGAGTCGATCAGCCAGCAAAATGATGATCTGAAACAACATATTAAGGACATGTCCAAAGAGCTCCGGCATGAAAGGGCTTTGCAGGAAATGAATAAAGGAATGAAAGACTCAAAAGAGGCCTTGAGCCAGCAAAACAGCGCCCTGCGACAAAAACTCCAGGAGCTCTACAAAGATTTCGAGAATCAATCAGTTTTGAGCACCAAGCGTAAGGACAAGATTACCCAGATGGAACTGATGAGCTCACAAAATGAAAATTATCAAAAACAAATTGAGATGATTTCCAGACAGCTCCAGACCAGAAAAGCCATGAATGACAGCTATAAAGCCCTGAAATCAGAAGAAAAAGTTGTCGTGGCAAAAAATAATCAGCTTCTTAAAAAAAGGACAGCGCTCCACTCAAAGCTTCTGAATAAGGAAAACTTTGAAGACAAGTACAACACTCTGAGAGAGAAGGTACATGCCTTGAGACAGCACAATGATAAACTCCATCAAGAAATCCAGCATCGCAGCAGGGACTTACAAAACATTACTTTTGAGGAAAATTATAAAGCAATGAAAGCAGAGAAAAAGGCTCTAACTCTCAAAATAACCACCCTGCAAAAAGAAAGCCAGGAGATGGAGAAAAAGCTCATTAAGGAACATGCTTTGGAAGACAGGAATGATGCCATAAAAGAAGAAAACAAAGTCCTGAGCCAACAAACTCAAACCTTACAATACGAGGTTCAGAAGCTCTATGACAGACTCCAAAATGAAAAAGTGTTGAAGATCACCTATCAATCGCTGACAACAGAAAGACTTTGCATGAGACGGGAAAATGACGCGCTTCGGCGACAGGTCCTGGAGCTCAGTAAAAATCTGAACAGTGTAATGGTGTAAAGACCTGAACAGCTATGGAAAGCAGAAATATGACACTGTAGTTTCATGTTTTTGCTCTCCACAAGAGTCATACGGTATGGATGAATCTCCAGCTTCACACAAAAAGGTGCTGGTTCAGTTCCTGAGCCTGACCCTTTCTGAGTGGAGTT
>LKNJ01003787.1:22197-40020 GCA_002120245.1 Maccullochella peelii | reverse complement strand
TGGGGGGGGGGGGCGTCCAGATGTTGCCAGAGAGCCTGGTTGCTGTTCTCAGTTGAATGGGCAACGCAGCTTAAATGGCCCCAAACACCTTTCATTTATTCATTCACCATTTTTAATTGATCTGCTGGTGAAGAGGATCACATGCAAACACTGCTGCACACACACACACACACACACACACGCGCACACGCGCACACACACACACGCGCACACACACACGCGCACACACACACACGCGCACACACACACGCACACGCACACGCGCACACGCACACGCGCACACACGCACACACACGCACGCACACGCACGTGCCACATATTTTACATTAAATTACAGAAATACTGAACTGAATTCTTCTGCAGATACTTTCAATATAAACTTTCTGTTTTACACATTGAATAAAATAAGTCAACTTCTAATGCAGAGTAGCTGCATACGAGTTTAGTGTTTTAGGAGATACAGCTGCACACATACAAGTTTGGACTAACCATCATTCACATAATTGATTACCTAGCCCCTCCCCCTAACCTAAAACCAATTCTTAATCCTCAGACAGCCCCTTGAAGAAAAGTACCAGACAAAATGTCGTCACTTCCCAAAACTGTCTTCACTTTTTAAAATGTCCTCAATGCTCAGGTGCAACTGCCCCAAAAACACAGACACACACACTGCTCTGCTAGCGGGGATTCAGACTGACAACAGCACAATGCAGGGTTGTGATACCAGTGAGACATGCAGTACGATCCAGGAAGTCCAGTTGGAGTAACAGATTCATGCATTTAAAGGTTGATCAGACGCCAAAACACTGCGCAGAGGTTTGTTAAACTCCGGATTCTACAACAAGCAGAAAAAAATCTACCAGGAATGTGTGCGTGCATGACTCTTATTGGCCAACGCAGCTCCTCGCTGGCTGCCGTCGTGTTGCAGCAAAAGTTGAGCCAGGTTCAACTTTTTTGCCGAAGCCGTCTGTGTTGACCCGACACCAAGGAGAGTGTTTTGGAGAAAATATAAATAAAATACATATATATATATCAACACTGTATTTATAGCTTCCCAGACAAGCGGATGTATAACATAATCTATAAGAAGTAGAAAAAAACATCACATACAATATATTTAGTAAGCCCCATTTTTAAAATCATTCAATTCTGCAACAGCATAACATTTTACAAGTTAAACTTTCACCACTACTAAAAGCTGGATGTACAGAAAAGGCCACACAATAAAACGTTATGCATTAACACGTGCTGCATGTTAAAAATCTACATATGTGCTCTCAGTATACAGACAGACAGGTAATTCAATTAGACGATACGTTTTGAGAGCATAAACTACAAAACGGACAGATTTTTCAAATTGGTTTCCATCATGGTGGACATGGTTTAAACACACACACACACACACACACACACACACAGACACACAGTGCCAAGTGCTATTGGCTCACAGCTGAAATCCATTTTGTTGTTGGTGGTTTGTTTTTTTCATTCACAAATGGAAACCAACTGGGAGAACGGGCTGGTGTGTGTGTGTGTGTGTGTGTGTGTGTGTGTGTGTGGATGCTCATCACACACACACACACACACACACACACACACACACACACACACACACACACCACCCCCCACTCTCCAGGCCGATGGGTCAGCCATCTTCCCAGCACCTCCCATTCACTCAAACCTGCTGGAGAACATCAGCAGCGACTGGGAGCTGTCTGCAGTAAAAAGGCTCACTGTCCTCCCATAATAGACACATCAGTCACTCACATTGTTCATGCGTGGACCGAGACAGAGGATGAGACCGGGACCTGCTGTCTGGAGGAGAAACCGGGCTCTGAAAACAAACTCTCCAAAGACAGCAGGAGACAGACCCGTGACTACATTCATCATGGAGTGATTTGAATGTGTTCTGACGACTTTCAGCAGATACAGAAATGTGGAAACTCACCTTTAAAGTTGTTGATGGCGTTTGGGTTTGATGCAGAGCTGATTGGCGGCTCCGCAGAGACAGCGGTGGGACCGTGATGGTACCAAAACTGGCAACCTCACTTCAGGAAGTGGCACACAGTTGCTGCACCGATACTTGTTGTTTGACAAGAAATAGTTCCAGTCAAGGCTGCACTAGGTTCGGCTCTAGGTCCAGCACCATTGGTCCGTTGGTCCAGACTAAAATATCTCTACATGTTTAAAGGCTGTTTGTAGTAACGAGTGCAGGATTCACGCCGCCTGTCAGCCATCAACATTTTTCTCTAGCTACATGATTGCTAAGCTAATATCAAGTGGAGTCAATGTTATCTGGTGTTTTAGCTGCTCATCTCAAGCTAAACCCAGAGAGTGAACAGTATTTTAGTGATCAGGTGAGTGAATCCAGCTTCTCAACCATCTCGATGCTCTGCAGTGAAGATACCAGAAAGCCGCAATAATACCGAGTGAGCCAGAACAACAGATAGTGACTGGTTATATTCAAACAGTCGACAATTATAATGTACTGAGACACTGAGACAGAAGTGTCTTTAGTTTTTGTTCACTAAAACTAACAAAAGTGACTAAAACTGATTCAAAATCAGGTGCCAAAATGAACCTTGTGTGGTCCGTCCGTCATCCGGTCCACTCACTCGAATAACAGGTCATTATGTGACGTGATAGCCGAAACCATTACGTGGTTTCTGGCCAGTAAAGTAAACCGTCTGGGGCCGACTGGGAGAGCACATGAGCTGGACGAGAGCATCCGCTGCGTCTGTCCACAGCCAGGAGGGGAAGGAGCAGATACAAACGCTTGGCCGTCGTCATCATTACTAATCCTTCAATAATTCATGCTCATACTGTCACGGCCGAATCACTTTCACAACACGAGCCGCTCTCCTGCCAGCAGAACCCGCGCCACTCACCGAGAGCCCAGGCCTGATTGAGTTTTGGCTCCGGCTGTGTTTGGGAGGATCCTCTTTTGGGAACATGTTTCTTGCCCATCAATGGAAACATTTGGAAGCATGACCAAAGGCGTCATCCCGGTCCAAGTCGCTCCCAGCAGGGGGGCCACGGAGGGGCCCCTCAGGAGCCTCTGAAGCATCTCTGCTGCCCCGCTGCTACTGTGAGAACACAAACCACACAAGATGTTGGTGATAAAAGAGAAAGAAGAGCACATACGGCATATCAATGCAGTATATTTTAACACTTATGTACTAGTAGTGACACTTTGTGTTAAACTGAAACCACTCAAGTTGTGTTTTAATGGTTCCAGTTAAAATATACGGAAATTATACTTTTCATGTATTTTTGGCCACCAAAATATAACATGTTTTAAAATATACTTTACACTTTTTACAGTTAGTGTATTCCTAATCAATTCAAAAATGTTAACAGAACAGTATAATACTGTAATGTATTTCATATTATAATAAACCACAATGACAAGTTTTGATGTTGTTACGGGTTTTTATCAGTGTTTGGGCCTGAAAGACTTCATTTACTTTTACATAAGAAAGGTTTTAAATGCAGTACTTTTACTTGCACTGGAGTATTTTCACAGTGTGGTATTACTGCTTTTAATTAAGTAAAGGACCTGAATACTTCCTGGGAACAATGAATATTTTAATATGTGTTGTCTGAACCAAATCTTTAGCCACTCCATCTAGTAGATATTCATATGCAGTATTTCACTGTTTGAGTTAGAAGTTGACTCACTAGGATTTTCCATCAAAGCAACATTTGTGATCAATAGAATAGAAGATAAGTATTTCAATGATACTGTTCAGATCCAGGTACCGAACTTCAGAACCGATCTCCCAACCAAACCCTCGAACGTTAAGAAACCGACCAACTGTGAGATTCATTTGCAGGAAGTTTATCTACTTCTTTCTGCGGATTCTGGTGTTGCTGCCTCCTCTCGATGCATGTGCCGTGTTTGACATCGTTGAACATAATATTTTACTTAATCATCTCGTCCATAACTACCTGGCACTGTCGTGTTTCAGGTCCGAACAAACAAACCGGTCACATTTGGTCCTGCTGAATGACAGCAGTGTGTGCTTTCAGGTGTGGCGTCCCTCAAGGCTCTGTACTCGGTCCTCTACTTTTATTTATTTATGCAGTCTCACAGCAAAAGTATACTGCTCAATAAAGGATATCATAATATTACCAGTATTTCAATATGAATATTGGCACAAACACCACTTCAGCCCATGTTTGCGAACACGATCACCGTAACAAATCTATAGGGTGATAATATGTTGATTTTGTGTTTAAGATTGTTCCGCTGCCCCCAGTTGGACAAAACAAACAAACAAAAAAAAAATCAATAAATGCAGCTGTATGATGTAATGATGTAATCATCATTTCTACATTTGAGAGAGTTTTTCATTGATTGAAAAAGTGATGTTTCCACCGGAGACACACAACAAGTCATTTAACAGACAATATCACCTCTTTCACAAGATGACCCAAACAAAGATGGCAACTGGACGACAAAGCAGCCTCTTTACTTTTGTATTATTGGTATTTTTACTAAAGTAAAGACTCTGAGTACTTCCTGCACTGTGTGTGTGTGGATCAGTGTTAACAGGAGGAGGAGGGACGGCTCTCAGCCCCTAATAGAGCTGACTGTGCTCCTTTGACAGCGCTCGTTAATTATCTCATTTAAACACTTATTACCCAGCAGCTGTCAACTTATATGAGCAACAGGGGGGCTGAGAGAACAAAGACTCTGCTGCTCTGGATCTCTGTGAGCCACGATAAGATCGCCTCAAACCCGGAGGCTGTCAGACCGGAGCAGCAGCGCCAAGTCCGAGTTCATCGTTTACCAGTCAAAGAAGTGAGGAGGCGAATGAAACTTTGTACTGAAAAATAAACATAAATGTGAAGTGGTTCATTTATCTAAGTTGGATACCGTGAATGTGACATGTGGCCCTTAGATTTTATGGGACTTCAACTTGGATCATTTTCAGCACGTTCAAAAGAAGATTTAAATGACATACTGGTGTTTTATATACTTCATTTTAATAGTTACATGTTGTTTAAAGTCATATCAAACCCCATTTATGACATTATTTATGACCAGGTTTTTCTCAGCATTAGCCATTTAATGTGTTTTCTTTTTGTATTCACCTTTATATCATAGTTTTCATTGTTATTTGTTGACTCTCTGGGACCTGCGGTGTTAAAACACACCTGTATTTTTATTACCAGGACTGAAATCTTAAATCCTTTGTAATTATTTATTAAGAGTTCAAACCTCAAACACTCAGCGAACCTGTGGACAGAAAACTTATGAAATAATCTACAACTGTCATCAGATTTTAATTCAAATGTTGCTAAATTGTAATTGGAGCGTTTATATTCAAACGGTGAGAGTTTGGGACGGACCTGAGGGAAACACTTAGCAGACAAAACTAATTATAAATGCAGCGAGGAAATGAGACAAAAATGTCTTTAGCTTTTGTTCAATAAAACTAGACTCAAACAAATGTGACTAAAACTAGTATTTTTGAAAAAAGGCTAAAAACTCAGGTGCCAAATCATGTGTTCATCCTCTTTTTTTCCTCCTAAAAACTGTTCCAACTTTGGTTTTATATTAAATTTTGTGTCACTCGTAGTATAAAGCCGATTGTAAAAATATGTGTTATAATATTAAGAACGGACGCTACTTCCTGCTTTGGCATCGTGTGTAAACTGTGTGCTGCAGAATCATCTGTCAGCATCATTCGTAGATGAATCTGACAATAGTTCAGTTCAGAGTAAAATGCAGATGTTTGTGAGGCTGGATGGACTTATAGCAGGAGAGGAGACATGAGGGGAACTGTGCGTTTAAACCGAGAAAGTGAAAAAAATGAAATAATCTCACAGTCAGCGATCGTTTCAGTGAGAATCGCTCACTGTAAGAGAGTTTTTTTTGTCCTCGTGCTGCTCGGGGACGTTTCTGTCACGGAGACGGAGGTCCCGGGAAACAAACTGAAGTGTTTACAAGAGGACAAACTCAGGCTAATGACGCTAATTAAAAGCACTTATTAATGAGTGTGTGTTCTCTGGCGACACAGTGGAAAGTCCCCGATGATATTAACTACTATTAATCTACGCTAATCTGTCCTGTCGCCTGGCAGGACGCCCCCCCCCTTCTCCCCTCTCGTCCCCTGAACGGGCCCCTCTGTCACAGCAGTTAGCATGGGGTGCTAATCATGGAGGGCCTCCATATTGTAGTCCCCAGCGAGCAGGTGGTGCTAGTCACAGGCGATGACTGATGACGCTCACATGCCCAGTCGGCCTGCAGGCAGGCTCTCACCGAGCCTCGCCGCCTCTAAATGCTCAAATACGGCCGATTTACATCCAGTTTTACGTTCTGGAAAATATTTGACCTGAAGCTGCAGAGGCTGGTAACTCACAGGAACCTGCGGGCAGACGCCGATTTTAAAAACAAGCACCCGTGGCTCTGTTCCAGATTCAATTTAAATATTTTAGAGCAGGTCGGCCCGGCAGCCCGCAGCCACGAATTGTTTAACATTAACACTCGACATATTTTCTGTTTCCTCTCAGCTCTGTGCTGCAGAGCAGAAACAGACTCACCGTTTTGGGTTCAATGTAATTAAGTTTTTTTATCAAAACCTGCTCATCTGAATTAGCATGATGAACAAAATCTAACGAGATTATGAAAATATGTTCACATAAATATTTAAGTCTTGAACTTCTGAGGACGACAGTGTTTCTCCGTAGAAAACTGCTGTTTGATGATCCAAAGAAATCCCTTAAATTCCGCCTCATAGTCTCAAAGTTTGTAGTATCGGCAGCAGTGATGCTTTAAAGAACAGTGTTGTGGAAAGTAACTAAGTACATTTTCTTAAGTACAATTTGAGGTACTTTACTTTCTGCTTCTACTCCACCACATTTCAGAGGGAAATATTGAACTTTTTACATTTACATCTATATTTATTTGAAAACTTTATTTACGTCACAGATTCACATTATTAATACAAAATATAATCAACAAATAAATTATGATGTGTTATTATAAAGTAATTAAAAGTAGCTACATTTTTACCAGCTGCAACATTAAAGTGATGGACACATTAATGATTATAATCCAATAATATAACATATTATTCTGCAGAACTTTTACGTTTGGTATATTTTGTTGCTAATACTTTTGCACTTCGATTCAAGTAAAAAATAAAAAACAAAATAAAAAACTTTGAATGCAGGACTTTCTACACTGGTGTTTGGTACTTTTAGTTATTATATGCAATAATACACTACAATTATAATTTGACCCAATCATATCCTTAAATAACTCTATTTTGCTCTCAATATATCCATTCAGCCCGGTGTCCTGGGGGATTACGTCCACACTGAATTATTCCCACAATTTACGTCCAACTTTCAGTACCAAAACAGGAAGTAGTCTGTCTTCATGTAGAGGAAGGGTGTGGAGGTCGGGTGGAGGTCAGGTGGTGCACAATAAAGAAATCATTTATAAATGATTGTGTTATTGAACGTAATCCGGCGTTTTGCAGAATTGTACAATATTGATATTATTGTCTGGCAATTAGGTGCTTTCCTTTCATTTTGTCATCACCCCCTCCTCATCTTCTCTTGGACCTCGTTGATTTAACACAGTTTGAGTTAATCTTGGACTGAGACGGGTGGATATATTTGGCATTTTTGCTTTGAAACACAACACTATTATCTTTGTCCTGCTGCTTTTTGCAGGAAAGGGAAGGCAGAATGTTAAATAACTTAAGTGTACAATTTAAGGGCACGTATTCTTAATTTGAGGAAACAAAAGTATACTGAGCGCACAAAGTAGTAATTGAGTAATTTGAGGGCACAAATCTCAAATTTAAGGGGGCAGATCATCTTTGTTTTTCTTCCCAGACACCAGCTGGGCTCTGTATGTTATCACACGGCCTTACAGCTTCATTTCATGTTCAAACGGGGATAAAAACAAAGCTGGCTGATGGCAGAACTGTTACAGGATCAGATGTCAGTCCTGGAGGCAGAGGAGGAGCAGAGCCAGGCTGTAATGAAGACCACTCCCAGTCCACCTCATCACAGCCAGCTCCATCGGCCTCCGACCCGAGGGAACGAGGCCCGGGCCGAGCCAGGCTTTGCTTTCAGTCCACTGACCCTCAGCCGCCTCTCGCTTTGAGCGGCTGCCGCCTCCTTATCGCTGTAGCTGTAGCTGAAGGTTTTCCTGTGTTGGGGTTTTAATGCTGGAGAGGCGGCAGGCTCGCGAGCAGCAGGAGAGGAGAGATAAAGATGAAGAGACCTCGTAGAGGGTTGGATTTGTCCCCAGCTCTCTGGCAGCAGGGACACTGATGGGGACGGTCGTTCTCTGTGCTGCCGTGTTATTAGGACGGGGCCTCCCTCCTCTGGGTGTTTGGGTGTGAAAAGCTGTTTTGTTGGAGTCGCTGTGGTATCGGGGCCTGCAGAGGGGCGGGATAATTCTCTCTCGGGGTGGAGGCGTTCGCAGTTGCCAGACTGCTCGGCTTGTCTGTTAATCTGCGCTCGCTGGGAACGGGAAAGGCTGACGGACACGATGCCAAGAGCGGGCCGGCAGGCTGCAGATGGCAACACTTCACCGGCACACGTCACTGCATGTTTCCTCCTACGACTCTTCTTTTTAATCTCTCTCCTTCTGAAAAATAAAAGCCTTGCCCTTGATCTTCCTCTCAGAGTGCATTCGTTTTTTTGGAGAGGTGAAGCTTCCAAATCGCTTTTCCGTGAACATAGTTGTGAAAAACTTGTTCTTGTTTTCTTTGAAACAAACACGTCTGCCAACAGGAGGCGACCACTTGGCTTGTTTTCTGTAGGAATTTGAGTGTTTTGGTGTCATTTTATTGGTGAAACTGGTTTTTTGGAGTCTAATGTCTAAAAACAGTGCAGAAACAGAGCGAACTGAGTGGCAGTATCTGATGAATCACTGGTTCAGCCAATGGGGACGGCATAATGAGCTTAACTAAAATGACATTAAAGTTACACAAAGCTTTATCTAGTTCTGCAATTTAAATCGCACTTGAACTATTTATTCACGTGTATCATTTATATTTTTCGCTGGAGACATTTGTCACTCTTTGTGGTGTCGGACAAAAACTTTTGTTTTTGAGAAGCTTTTCTTGTGACCCAATCGCCAGATTATGTTCAACGCTCTCTTTCTACCAGGGCTGCCCCCCCCCCAAAAGTCGAAGATTTCAATCACTCATTCTTCAAGTTGAGCACCCGATCTTTGATTTATCAAATCTAGTTTTAAAATCTTTTGTTTCTTGTTTTTTAACTTGTTTATCCATCCAGGTCATTTTTAAGTATTTCTACCCGTTTTGAAAGGATCCGTGAAGGTCAAGGATTGAATTGGACTTGAAAACTCTGTGCAGTGTGTTGTGAATGCAGGAGAAGGCGGCTGAGGTTGGAATCGCAGCAGCAGCAGCAGAAGTGGCGTGTTGGAGCCTGGAGTCGGACATCTGCTGGGGGGGTTGGTCAACATATGTTTCCACCGCGCTGTCTTCCCACAAAGACGACAATCTGATGTCCCTCCAATTAAAAGAAACATTGAAAATAATGCAGCATGTTAAAGTAAAACCACAACATACACAGTGTTGATGTTTAGGTGTTTAGAGATTGG
This sequence comes from Maccullochella peelii, assembly GCA_002120245.1. Lineage (NCBI taxonomy): Eukaryota > Metazoa > Chordata > Actinopteri > Centrarchiformes > Percichthyidae > Maccullochella > Maccullochella peelii. The sequence goes on along the minus strand of LKNJ01003787.1, from coordinate 30,419 downwards.
ATGTGTTGGAGGAGGAGGAGGAGGAGGAGGATTCGAGGTCACCCTGTCGTCCTGTTTCACCTGAGTTATAACACCAACAGACTCTCCATCACATCCCTCCAGCTGTGGAAGAACCCCGTCCTCCTGTGTGCAGGTTACAAGACGAATGAAAACATTTTTCTCTCATTATTATCCTGGTAGATAAATACTATATATAAATATTTAGTAAATAAGTTAAAAGTTTCTCATTTTGGAACAAAAGTCAAGTAGTGTTTCGTGGCTTCTTTAGATGAAAACTGTGAAACACAATTTATATCAGGAATCAATAAAAACATTTCTTTCTACCTTAATTAAATAGTTTTACATTTTGGGAAACACACTTAATCGGTTTCTGTCTGAGAGTTAGATGAGCAGATCGCCACCGCTCTCATGTCTGTGTTCAGCATGGAGCTCAGGAGTCAGGAACTGGTTAGCCTAGCTTAGCATAAAGACTGGAAGCAGGGGGAAACAGCTAGCCTGGCTCTGTCCAAAGTTAAAAAATACGACTAAAGCTCACTTTAATCACACTTGTTTAAAACAGTATGTAAATAGAGGAATTGTATGTTTTTGCTTTAAAACATCTTCAGTAATAAGAAAGCTTTGTGCCTGTTTTAAGTTTCTTATGTTTTTAATATTAGTGATCTCCAGGTTTCAGTTGTTTAATCTGCACACAAACAGAAATGTTAAAAGAAGTTTGCGGTCAGGAGGATTTACGAGCTGTGCAGACTCCACCGATGCTCTGGTGTCTGAATGGGAGCAAATCCCTGCAGCAGGTTCAACATCTGGTGGAAAGTCTGAAGCTGTTAGAGCAATAACGTTTGGGTTATGCATTATTACTATTAAAATGTATATTAGTTGAATTCAAATACCTACCAGTTTTACATTTTCAGTGCTCTGCAGAGCATCATGTAGTCTCTCCACAGTGATTCACAGTCGGCCACGCTGGCGTTAAGCTGGTTAGCGTGGCGATGTGATTCCCAGTGGCAGGAGGCTCGAGCTCACTGAGCCTCGCTGTGGGCCGATCACATTAATTATGCTAAACAGCAGTTAAAGCAGGAGGGGGGGGCACGAGCTGCATTGTTTCCCTGAGAAATAAATGGACGGGCCTGCAATCAGCCGCGGCGACCGCACAAGCTTTTTAAAAAAAAAAAACAGGGTTGGAGGGCAGAAACATTCTCATGAATCAGGAAGGGAAGTGATGCAGCTTCTTACATGAAGAAAGCAACACGGCAAACAATGTGATTCTGTTGGATTTACATACAGAAGCTGCTGTAGGTGAGAGAGGGAGAGACAGGCGGTATGAGGGAGAAGGCAGACAGAATTTACTCCCTTGAATTTATTCTCCTGCAGTTTTTTACCTATTTAACCAGCAACGTGCCCCGCAGAGATAAAACATGTTTTACAGGTGTGTTCTGGGCGAGAAAGCACAACATGAAGCACAAGAAGGGAGAACAAGTAAAATGTACAGGTTCAGTATCAAATAAGAGCATGAAAAGAAAAGAAAAACATAAATAGAAAAGTGACAAATACAAAAAAGAAAGATCTTTTTACAGATAGTTGAGAGCTGCAAGAGGTCAACAAACCAGACAAAGGGCCTGGTCGTACCAGAGTTTATGGGAGCGTCGTTTCAGAGTGAAACAGACTCATTTCAGGGGAACTGTCTCAATAAATAGATCCGCTTGTTAACCATATTAACAGTGGAGGAGTCCAAAATGGAGTTTGCTGTGTTGCAACATCCAGATTTATATAACTGTATATAACTATTATTTAACTGCTCCACAAAAGCAGCCCAGTGTCCAAGGAATGATGCTAATATTGGACGATTCTGCAGCACATGATTTACATTTCTGCAGAAAGTCCTTAATGTGGTGAAGCAGAAAGTAAGCGTGTGGCGGTTTGGTGTGGTGGAGGTTAAAGTTTCACATTTTTAACCGTGACCACAATCTTTCCCTTCCCTTAACTATAACTGTAGTTCCATTATTTTAACATTAAATAACGTTGTCATCGAGGGTTTCCTTGAGCTGTCCAATATCAACGTTCTTCTGATGTCAGTGTTGACAAACAGTAAAGCATGGTTTGCAGGAGTTGCTGTTACAGGTCCATTAAGTTAGCTGTTAACTGCTAACAGCCGTTAGCGGTCAGCACCGAGCTTCCAGTATTTCACAAGAATCCGTGAATGAATTTCGCTGTGCCACTCTTTTGTGTCTGACTGGTATCTTCCAGTTTAATGTCCACTAGAGGCTGCAGTGTTCAAACGTTTGTCCTGAGGATGGTGTGAGAGGAAAGGTCATGGGGTCACTAAAATGTAAAAAAGGTTCATCATCTGAGGAGCAGGAATGTGATCAGGAAATATCATGAAATCTGTGAACGTATAAGTGGAAATGATCCCTGTAAATGTCTGTAAAATGATTACAGTTCAGGCTGGGGGCATGAACCATGAACATCCACAGCAGATTTCAAACCGAGAAGCATGAGGTCTCGATCAAGTTTACGTTACAGAACACGTATCCCTGATCAACACTACGCCCCCCAAACCTGAGCCAAAACTCGCAAGATGGTCCCAGTAATCGAAGACGTTTGTAGTTTCAATACACACACATACACACGTGCTGATTTGAGATAGTAAACTGTAGAGAAAAACAAACAGTTAACAGGAAAGAGAGATCACCTTCAATCCACACAGTGTCCTTTGTGTCCCCCCCCCCTCCTCCTCCCTCCACCATTTTTCCTCCCAGCGTCTCATTTTTCTTTCAGCACTTTATCTGGTTGGCACGGCCCTCAGCCTCATGTTGGGATCTCCTCTCCTATAGTGACCATTTTCAATTAATGTCTTCATTCATCAGCAGGGAGCAGTCTAAATCTGGATGGACCGGCTCTTCTGTGCGGGAGGCGAGCGCTCGGCCTCGTTCTGCTGCAGCTTTTATTTTTAAAAAGCCTTTCTTCAGATATACAGTTCAAACTTCACAAGATCAGACACCTTTAGTACATTTTAAGGTCTTTCAGTTGGAGTTTTAGTTCAACATTTATCAATCAGAAACTTCTTGTTTTGATGAAAAATAAATATGACAGCAAGGGAGTGACTTCCATCAAAGTCAACACAAACCATGTTAGCAGCTCCGCAGCAGCGTGCTCCGTGTTGGTTCTGGTAGCTGGAAGATATAAAAGGAGACCATCCAGAGAGTTCGGCTTTTCAGCATTGCCGTAACAAATTTTATTTTATTCATTTGTAACGCCTGAGTGTTTGAAATGTCTGGGTTCAGTCTGCTAGCCATCCAGGACCTGAGATATAGATCTATCCATCCATCAATATAGATATGGCTGTTTATAGTTTACATGGAGGGAAACAGGATGTCAGGTATGTCAAGGCCTCTGTTGTAACAAGAGAATCCAAACTGAGCTCTACCTACGAACACTAACTGGTGATAAGGAGCTGCTGGAAAGGCAGCAGATTAGGTCTGACTCAGTGATTAATCCCACAGGCTGGACAGGTGAGAGATACAGAGAGAAAAAACAAAAACAGTTTGCAGCCATGAGAGTTTGGGCTTCAGGTAAGTTTCTGACAAACCTGAATGCAAGAAAAGAAGTTTCATGTTGTCAGCTAGATTTGTAGGAAGATGCGTCCCAATTTTCAATTCTACCAACAAACCTGTGATTGGTCGATCCTTTCTCTAAAGGTTCAGCACACACAAAATGTGTAAACAAATATTCAAGTATTTTAAATTAGAATAGAATAAAACAGTTTATTTTATTGTCTAAGTATATAAAAAGGTATCAAAGGCAGAAATATAGAAGGAAAACTAAATTATAATTAGGAAGATACAGTTCCCCCCCCACACACACACCTGATTGAATACCATAACAAATCAGACTTGTGGTCGTACATTTGATGCCTCGCTACATGGCAATATTAGCCACATACGCTACCTCGCTACATGATATGGCTAACGTTATCTACAGAAACTACATCGGGATATTATATGGCCAACGTTCAGAAGGCAGCTAGCTACACAGTTTGCAAATTAGTGTGACGGTACAATGGTGGTCATTGTAGATGTATATCGTCTCTTCGCTATACTGAAGGCTGCTGTATTTGTAAAAAAAAAAGAAGAAAAAAAAGAACGCTTATCTGATCTGTGAAATTGACGAGTTTGAGATCTAAAACACTAGATATGATAATTCTTGTCCGTGTTGTCTTTTACATACATTTACTGTAGGCTGCGTCTTCTCAGCCACTGAGGGATTGTGGACTGTGTAGATTCAGCCATGTGATGGCGGCGCAGAAAGGTTGCAGAAAACTAATCGCGGATTTGGGCTTTTTAAGTCAGACTAAGAGCAGTAGGATTGTTTAAACCTGACCTTATTTTACACAAATCACAGCTGAAGATTTCCTATCACATCAGGCAACGGCTCGTATATCAAAGAAGATTCGGCAGTATTGTCGTCAAGATGGACAGGCTAATTCAGGTGGTTGAGTGCGAGCCGCCGGCTTCCACCAAATCAGCAGATGAAAGCCTCCCCGCCCGGGCTGGCCGCCGAGGCCGCCTCGAGAGGAACATTTCAAAAGGTAGGAGGAATAAAAGTGAGCTTTCAGGCAGCCCACTCAGGGGAAAGCAGGTATTTGGTGAACTTCAGTTCCAGTCTCTAATCTGCAGTCACAACAAAGGAGGCATTATGCGAAGAAGGGGAAATCTTAGATCCAGCTTTCTCCCAACCCCCTCCACCCCCCCCAACACACATACACACATCCCAAAACCACCATTTCAAGTTATTGGCCTTCCTCATTACAGGAGATAGAAGGTGGCCGGCCTCCATCTTCTGCACTTGATACAGCTGACAGTAAATACGCTCGAAAGACATTCTTTTCCACAGATAACTGAAGGTTTCTCTGGGGGGAAAAGGGTTTCTTGCCAATGTTTCCTGTGGTCTGAATAACACCAGCTCAATCATGGAAGACCACAAGATCTTCGGCATTGACCTCAATAAAATTAGTTTTAAGGAGTAAAACTTAATTGCAGGCAGTGATTACCTCTGAGGAGTCGTAGTATTAATATCCTTCATTTACGATTATTGCTGGTTGACAGAAAAACCTGCAAAAATATTTCAGAGTTCATTGCTTGAGTTAGAAATCCTGTGAGAACATAAAAGCCTCTTCCCTGCTGCCAAGTCATGTAGTCATGAACGTAAACAAATCAGGTGCAGCTAAAACAATTACACAATACTGTATATTAATACATCAGTCTTTTCAAATACGAACGTCCATACAGGAAGTAATTCAATTTGACCTTCGTTGACACCTGCCTTTAAAGAGAAGAAGAAATGTCCATCTTTGACAGGTTAGCATCCTGTGTTGTAGCCACATGAGTTAGCGTCACCTCGTGTTTTAATGTAGAACATCAGCTGTCAACAAGGTTTGTCACTCGCTAGCTTATATGGAGAAAATTAGCAGCACAAGCTAGCCATCTAGCTAGTTTGACTAGCTATGTAATCAGCATACATAAGCTGCACCATTTTCCAGCTAGTGTGTTAATGGTATAACTTAGCAAACATCAGCTGTCCACAGAGTCTCATCGACTAGCTAGCTTATAGAAAATATTAGCCACATACGCAAGCTAGCTAGACAGCTTATGTGGCTAAGGTTAGCTACATAAGCAAGCTAGCTGCACAGTTTGCTAAATTGTGAGTTAGTGGTATAACATTTAACATCTCATGCAACAACATTTTACAAACAGCAGCACTTTATTTATGCCTATTGGAATACAATACAGAGATGAAACTTTAAATGTTAGCAATGCTAGCTTTAGCTTACTTAGCTACTTCATCTTAGTGCTAGCTGAAGTCACACAAGTAAGGTGGTATGGATGGAGGTTCTTCTCCATCCCATGGTGCTGTGTATCATGATGTGTGAATAAATATGAGGACTGATCAGTCTGCAGTTCTTACGTTGTTACTCACCCTGTCTGGTCCTCAGGCAAAAGGCTTTGAAATCAGTCTCACAGCTATTTATACTTCCTGTTTCCACCATGTTTGAGGAGCAGGGGCTGAGCATAATGTTTGTTTTTTACACAAGCTGCTCTCTGAAACTGGTGGTTACAAAGATGTTTGGTCCTATAATTCTTTGTTGATTTGTGGACAAAATAGTAGAAATTGTTTTTTTATTTATTTGGCCAAATTGTCTGTTTAGATGTCTGTATATGGTGAGATCCCCCACCGGTGGTTTAGTCCACTTCTGTTAATTACTGGGAGGGTATATAATGCTGGTTATAGTTGCTGTTCTGTTCATGTTGCACTGAACACTGCGATGATAAACCGCCTCGGGTTGTGGTTCTGCAGAACTGTATCAGTAAGCTAACAGGTGAAGGCTGAAATTAGCCAAATCCTACAGAGCAGATCATTTGCTAATGTTGTTATAGTTTTATGGCTGCGCTGGATGCTGCTGAACAGCCCTTAATGTTACAGTGTTTTTGGACAATTTATAGAAGTTTTTGATTAGATTTTCTAATGCGTCCTGATGTGTCGACTCTCTCCAGGTGTTGGATGAACGAGCTGCTGATCTCTGGCTTCTGGATGCAGGTGAAGCCTCCACTTTGCAGAGAAACTGTGTTGAAGTGTATGTTGTGTTGGTGCTGGCTGGAGCTCCTCTGTGCTGGCTGGAGAAACCCTGCAGAGCTGCCAGGATGAGAGGAGCTGCCAGCCACCGTCTCTCAGCCAGAGAGGCTGCTTTGGCCTGAGAGGGTAAGAACCTCAAAAAACTCAATCAATAATGATTGAAGGGTGTTTTAATTGATTGTCTCATGCTCTCTGCGTGTCATTACAAAGCACACCAGTGCTGCATCTCAGAGGTGTGCAACATACAGTAGATACACAAATTCAAATACAGTATGTTGATTTTTTTACCTTTGTAGTATTCAACACATTAACATAACTTTATTTACCCAACAGAAATGGAGGTCAATGGAAACCCATTCGATACTGGACATTAATAATGTCTTTTGAATATCATTATCTCATCATTTACTTGATTTACTGCAATTTGGTGTCTTATTGATGATTGCCGGTAACTTCTTGGTGGTATCTTGTCCATGTTGACCATTTATACACACATACTGTACATTACATACACAGAGCAGGTGTGCAGTAAACCCTTAGTATACTAACCCACCAGTATGCTGTGCAATAACAGCAATCTTTCAGGTTTATTGCATGTCACACTGTGCAAGATGAGTCTAATGAAATCCTGGTCTCAGACTGTGTCAGACTGTATGATATCAGTCTTACAGAATGTCAGATTGTGTGATGAATGTCCGATGAATTGAAACGGGCTGATGGAAATTTTAAAAAAGGAAACAGAAACCGGTCATCAAATCACGTCATCCGTCCGCCCCGCTCATGTTTTGGCCACAGGGCTTGCAAAGATATTTATTTATTTATTTATTTATTTATTTTTGTAACTTTATTAAAATATGGCTCGTGAAACGTCATATCAGCCAGTTTTATGTTTTGTCATTTCATGTTTTATTCTGATTATTTTATTATTATAGCTGCAGTTGCATTTGGCCTCATGCAAGAACCACTCATACAAACAGATTTGTTCTCAAGTGTCGCATACGAGTGATTTAAGAGAACTCTCAATTTTCTCGTATTTAGACAACATTTAGGAGCCGCCCGGGTCTGTTGTTGTACGAGTCATGCACAGATAGTCTGTCTTTCTCCACAGCGGGAAAAAGCAATTGAATTAGTGTGACATAGCGTTACATGATGAGGTTTGGCAACATTTATGTCAAACCATTTGTTTTTGTATTTCTGTTGCAGTTCTGCGGTGACACGATGCCGACAGCTGCAACAATATTTTCTAATTTTTTTTTTTCATGTCCACAGAACTTAATATGAAATTCTAGTGTTTTTCTCTGAAGATACCAAATATGTCCGGCTGAAATTTGGTGAAAAATTTGCATTTGATGTAAACATGGTCTGTTGGGTATTTCAGTTGATGTGAGCATCAAACATTTTCCATTTATTGCTGCGACAAGGTACTCAACATGTATATGATGTCATATAGTCTATCAACTGTCATTATAACTGACTCATGTAAGTGAAGTGATGAATTGCATATGGCTGCTTTTTCCAGCCACTTCTCAGCCTCACCCCTCCGAACTCTCCAGGCCTTGTGCCTGTGGTGGTGTTTGGTGCTGATAGCAGTGGAACCG
>LKNJ01003787.1:0-22135 GCA_002120245.1 Maccullochella peelii | reverse complement strand
GGGGGGGGGGTTGTCAGTGTGTGGGAGGATCCTGGCTGTCAGAGGACATGATGATGACAGGCTTGGCTGCCACTCACAGCCACTCTTCCTGATCGGCGGTGATGTGCCAAGATGGACATCAGCACAGCCGGGGTCTCTCTGGCTACCAGCCCCGCCTGTCTGCTCAAATGCCAACACAAACTGCACAATATCTTGTTTTAGGCGAAGAACCGCAGCACTTTTGGCATCGGGCGTCTGCCTCGGTGTCATTTGGCTGCTGTTCTGGTGTCTTCGGGGCCTTTTCGGAGGGAACTGCACCACTTCGGTGTGTTTTGTTTTTTTGTAAGGGAAAAAGCGCCGAACAAATCACTCCAAAACTTTAATGTTCGGTGCCAACATGACCGTCAGCCCTCACCCAGCAGAATTGATGAATGCCTTCTGATAATCCATTAAGACACGGCTAAAGGTTGCAGGGTATAAATAGCCTTCAAGGGCGCCGTGTGGAGTCGTCTCAGGGAAATAAAACTGAAGAGGACACACATGAACCTGCTCATTAATCTGGAACACGGAGGTGTTTGTCTGTTATTAAACATCTTTGTCAGGTGGCCTGTGACATGTGTTGCTCCAGAGGGGGTGTACAGGGGTGGGGGTGGACAAAATAACAGCAACACATGAGAGCAGGAGTCCCTGACCTTTTTTTGCCCATGACCTCATTTATAGCTCCTAAAGTCCAGTTAGAAGGTTGTCATGTGAATCCCAGTACAACATGCTTTTTGTTCAGCTCCAAATGGGTTGTAGAGGAAACATGACACATTTCAACCATGTTTTATTTATTTTATCAATATGTCAGATTATCAGTCTTAGAAAACTGCAGTGACCCCATTTTAATGTCTAACAAACTCACGCTTATGTCGTACAATCTGCCTTCGTGCTGCAAAATGCAGAGTTAAAGGATTATACCGATCTGCTTACTGTACTAAACATCAGACATTTTGCAAACCCTGCAGCTGTGTTGTAGAAATCTGAGTATAGTTTTTCTACTCTTCCAGGCATCATCCAATATGAACGTCCGTCAGGTAATGCAGTCGACTCCGCTCATCAGTTGGCATTTAAATTACCACACAACTTTGTTCACAATCAATACAAACTTAATGTTCACTGTGAGTTTCTGTATCATACAGAAATGAATGGAAATCAATGGTTTACTGGAACGATCAGATTATACAGGTGTAGAAATCTGCATTTAAAAATATTCAGCAGAAATATAAAGTCACATTATTTGTAGTTAAAGAGCTAAACCCTGTAAACACACTGGTGTAAAGCAGAGACTGTGGATTCAACATGTGATGATGCTGTAGTTTGTGGTGTTTTGTATTCTATTGTTTATAGTTTAATTTAAGTAAAATAGGTCTGAGTAATATTTCTTATTCTATTAAATGAGGTGAGACTGCTATCAGTCTTTTCTGTTAACTGTTTAAGCAGAAATCAGTTCTGATTTATTAAACACTGAATCTAAACTAAAACCCCCAAATTCATAAGTCATTCTTGGCTGCAGTTAAAGGTGTGTTGACATCAGTAAACTCAGATCAGCAGGCCTGTTAATGATGATCAGACATGCTGTATGCACAAAATGCACATTTTTAATATAATCCAAACATTAAAATGCTACACCTGAGTATACGTGTCATTGAGGTGGTCAAAAAATGAACTTGTGGTTTTAAGATGCATTTTATTTTGTTGACAGAAATGTATCGGCGTGTCTGCTGTTGGACAGACTCTCGCTCAGACTGTAGTGCAGCACGGCGATGATCAACTGTTTCTGAGTGTTTGTGGACGGAAAAAGAAGCCAAACGAGCTCTGAACGCAGCCAGAGAGAGAAGCCGAGCCGAGCAACCACGGCCAAGCTCACCGGCGAGCGGTTTGACCGAACATCTTGGCTCTGAGTGACGGAGAGGCAGATGGTGCTCGTGGCTGACGCTCAAAACCCTCCACACACACACGGCCCTCCACTCTGGTCCATGCTGTCTGCCAGGGGCCTCTGGGCTCTGTGGCTGCCTCTACATTCACCATTCAGTGTGTTTGGACCACACACACACACACACACACACACACACACACACACACACACACACACACACACACACACACACACACGGGGAGTGTATGGATGCTGTAGTGTAGCAGCTGGTTGTACGGAGACTCTCCAGCAGAATATATTAACCTCAGTGGTCCAGTTTATTCCTCAGAGTCTCTGCAGTGACAGACTGTTGGTCCTCAGAGCTCCTATTGGACCAATGACGTTACTGCATTTACTTACTTCATCTGATAGCCGTGGGAAATCCTGCTCTCTGATTGGCTGTCAGTTGTTAAAATCACATATGGTGACATGTCATGGTTGTGGTCAGCCGTTCTAGATCAATGCTCAAGGTGATAAAACGCAGGTAACCATAGCAACAGTATTGATGCTGTGCAGTATGTTACCAGTTGATTCACTCAAGGAGCCCTGGAACCCCCTCAAGGACCATTTGAGCCTCTTCAAGTACCACTCAAAACCCTCATTATTGAGTATTTTCACATTGTGGTATTGGTACTTTTACTGTACTTTAAAGGATCTGAGTACTTCTTCCACCATCAGTGACTAAAAGTACAAGTAGCAGGAGCGTGACGTGTAGTATGACCCTCAGTCGGGGCTACACCACCGCCTGTGTTTGGACAATGTTTAACATTTGACAACTTTGGCTTCTTTTGTGAAATAAAAAACAGGTTTAGGTTTCTCAAAGTAAGGTGTTGAAAATGTTTAGTTTTTTTTGGCATCGGTACCAAAACACAGGTCTCACATCGGCACCCTGCACTAGCTGCTGTATGATCACTTGATAAATTATGAATTAATAATCCCGCTGCCCCTGCTGTGGTATTTCAGCTGGAGGGGCAGTTTGAGAGCTGACGGAGATGTTTCCCTCCTCACCGTCTCTCTGTTGGAGAACAATGAGTCATTATTGCTCTGATTAGTTTCTTCTTCTCAGTGAACCAGATGCCTGGATGATCTGCGGTGTGTTTCTAATCGTCGGCGCACGTGTCCAGCAGGTCCTTATTACTGTCCTCATGCTGCATTCAGGGCACACGGGAAAGACCTGTACTTTGGACAGGTCGTCTCCAAAATGCTGTTTAGTTAAGATTTTGGGTAATTTAACTTTTTATGAGGTTTGTTCCATTCCCTGTTTTGTCTTTGGCTTCCGGTTGCTATTGCTGGCTATTGTAACACAACTTATCATGTTATGGCAAAAGTGTCCTGTTTTTAAAGAGGGAAATCAGTTTGTAGTTACAACGACAAATGTTTCTTGTTTCAACAAGATTGATTTTGTACAATAACGAGAACATTTCCTGACAAATTAAAGTGGTATGTTGTTAAAACAAGAAATGTTACTTGTACAAACTGAATGATTTGGTATGTAGCAACAGAAAAATCATTATTACATTAAACAAATATCTCTTTAGCTTTGGCTAGCATGACATACCTACTGCTCTTGCCAGTAACATTACTGTCACGCCTCTTAAAAGAACAGTGAGGTTATTTTACTGTGGAGATGCTTGTTTTGCACATCACAAATATTTGGGGGTAGATGTTTGCAGAAGGTAGAGATTAGGAAACATTCTTATACGCTATATGGCCTAAAGTATGTGGACACCCCTAGCTATATACTGTCTGTTTGTGTCTGTTTTTCCTGGTTTGGGCCCCTTAGTTCCAGAGACAGGGAATCTTATTGCTACAAGATACAATATTTTAAACCAGTGGTTTCCAACCTTTTTACTTGTGACCCTTGACCACCTCTTTGAGTTGAGAGCAGTCCCTTCCCTTCATTTTAGAGGGCTGAAGACGTAAAAGTCACATTGCAGAAGACGGAAAATGAAGCTTGATCTGTGTTTATTTCCTACCCAGGACATCATCTCCTGACGGCTCCTGTAGCCAGGTGTGCTTTGCATTCTGGGATGCAGCAGAGCAGCAAACTGTTTTTAGTAGCAGCAGCTAGCCGGAGAACGAACCAGCAATGTTTCTCTCACAGAAATATGCTCTAGTCCAGAACACAGGACCTTCTGCCTGTATTTACTTTCTTCTTCTTTGGTTTTATTGGCGGACTGCAAACCAACGTCAATGATGCATGCCGCCACCTGCTGTACCGGAGTGTGTAACACCCAGACACATCTGACCAATAAGCAGAGTGAACGTTCTCATGTGGTTTGTAGTGATGCGTTTTAGTTTGCTTGGATTTTTATTGTGGAAAGAAACCAAACCAAGTTTACAAACTAATCAACTGATTCGGACCAGAGCGAATGAACTATAGGTGTGAAAACGCCCTAAGATTCATCCTGCAACCCCTTGTGAGGGTCCTGACCCTCAGGTTGAGAACCTCTGATATGGACCGTAGTGTTCTTTCAACTTTGTGTCAACAGTATGTATTTGTCCCTTTCCTGTTTCCCCATCCAACACCGTTGGGATGAACTGGAACGCTGACTGTGATCCAGACCTGATCACCCAACGCCTCACTGATGCTCTGGTGGATGGATTTGGAATGAGATGTTCAACAGTCACAAATGGGTGAAGAGTTCAAGTGCCCACGTACCCCCTAGTGTACCTCTGAGTGTTGTATTTGTTGTCTGGTATGTATGGGTTAATCTTTACGCTCTGTGCTCATTGTGAATGTGCAGTGTTCCTATGAAAACTGTCCCGATTCTGGCCTTAAAGTGTGGATGCACAGGGGCTCTGTCGCGCTCGGGCCACGCTGCAGACACCAGCGGGAATGCTTTCATGCGGTTTCTTGTGCCTGATCACCCAGGAAATAAATATATAAATATATAAATATATATATTACATTTTGTCAATTTACAACAATGTCATGTCTTCGCTGGATTGTCAATGAGGAGAGTCAAGAAAACCCATCAGACAGGTTAAACCGCTCTGCTTCAGTCCAGTAAATCAGTGAATCTGCTCTGATCTCATTCTCTTTCTACAGTGTGTCAGATGGTCCTGATTCCTCACCAGCCCTTGAGAGAGTAATCAGTTCCTGTTGTGGATTTCAAAGCCATTTGGCCCATTTACACTTTATACTGAGTACAATATATACGTTGACAGCAGCAGAAATAAAGGAGGATGTCTGGAATTTATTTCTCTGTGTGGTTCTTCCTCTGCTGTCTCAACCACCTGGAACACAAAGGCATCTGACAGCAATCAGGACGAGGGGGAAAAATGCATGAAAACAAACACTCTTGTTTGGAGCGCAGGCTTCCTGGCTTTTGTCAAACGCTCCGTTTGAGCAATCCTCTAATGTTCTGCAAGTGCAGATGCTGCAGAGCTAAACATTTAAAATTAGGGGGAAGAACAACAGGCAAATGCACAGGAGACGACGCGAACAAGATCTTTTGGACAGAGTGTGGAGGAGGAGAACAGAAACATGACAAAAGGGTCATTTAATATGGCTGATGTGGTGACTGTGGCAGTGGAAGGACAGCTGGCGAACCGTCCCTGTTAATGTGTCTTCATATGGACACTTTGGCTGCAGGGGGGCGGGCGGGCGGGCGGGCGGGCGGGTGGATGGGAGGGTGGATGCAGTGCTGGGTGGCAGGGTGCTGCTGCTGCTGTGACGCCCAGGGGCGCCAACGTGCTGCACAAAGAGGGGGGGGGGAAGGGAAAACAGATGTTGACAATCAGGTCTTTTCTTCTCTCTCTGGTTAGTGAGAGGAAGGAAGCAAAATGCACATATTTGGGTAACTTATTGGATTTTGGGGATAAATTGGAGAAACGTGTCGAGGCTGGTTCTGCTGACAGGATCCTGCTGGAGCTTCGCTGATTGAAGCATCAACATGCTGTCAGGAGTTTGTGAACTTTGGACATGAGATGTTTCTACAAGCTTCTTGTTTGTGCTGCACACATTTAAAAAAATAATTTATCGCTATAATAATTCACTAAACTATCGAGAGAGATTTCTGAGGACATAATGTACGTTTTGTTGTAGACCTGATAATTAGTATGTGATTCATTTTAAAAAGCTTCATCAGCAGCAACTCCGTCTCCTGTAAACTTCCCCTTTACCTGCCGTAAAACATGTGCAGAGATTTCAAAAAGGATCTACAAGGCCGGATGATCCCTCTGCTGGGCCGCGGGGGAACAACGAGCTGTGGGCCCCATCAGCCCCCCACGTTTCACTCTGTGAGTTGTGTGTATTGGTCAGTAATTATTTTGCGGTAACTTGATTAAGCACAAATCTATTTAAGATACACATCATGTAAGCACAATATAAACTGAAACGGGGGGTGGGGGGTGTCTCCACAGTAGGTAACAATGCAGGTTTCTCATCATCTCAGGTCATATTGTGCTTTAGTGGTGCATACAGTATTACCAAACACATTTGCAGCTAATTAAATTACCACAAACTAATTTCCACAATGAACCACAGTGAACCTGGAGCGTTCGGGGGCCCCCCTGAGGGTTTGAGGCCCCTGGACAGTTTCCCACTTTGCTTGGTTGGTAATCCAGCCCTGAAAATGTATATGAAACCAGGACCTGGTTGCAGGTCCTGGAAAAAGTTTTACTAATGGCTTTGCTATGTCTGTCACATTTTAAAATATAAATTATATTACTGACACGTAAGGCTTAATATTTTAAAGTATACATTTTTAAAGTGAATTATAAGCATTGAAATAGTGACATGTTTAACCTGTTAGAAATCAGCCCACTCATATAGACACATGCCAACAAGTATATACACTTGTTTTTATTTGCATGGTTCCAAATGTAAAATAGTTTTTTTTGTATGTAATTACAGATGGCATTTAAAAAAGTATGAAAGTCCAAACAAAACCAACATATTTTATGAGTAGATAAATCTCATCTTTAGCTCCCATCTGCATTTAATTCAAGTTATTTGCACGAAGACGTAAATGAGTCGCACGTGGGCAGAGTTGTAGTTCACCATCAGTTTTTTTTTATTGCAACAGGAAGCGTCGGCTCCAGTCAGAGAGCAGGTGAGCGAATCAGATGGAGTCAAAAGATAGAAAATAAAACATCTGTCCTGATTTCAGTCAACTTTCCTCTTCAAGACACAACCCAGAAACACAACGCTGCCTCCTACTGCGAGCATCTGGAATAGCCTTTTCATTGTGTATACAGTTTTTATATGTAGGAGTATCATTTATCACTAGTTGTACTGAACATTTATTTTACACATGACGTGACCACACACTGAACGGTAAGTGTCTGTTCAGCCATTTTGCTTTGATAAACTCAAATACTGACGTGAATATTTAAACTCCATGATAATGTCCAAAATCACTCCTAATGTGCGGTTTCCTGCTTCATATTCACTTCATGCCCTTTATTTATCAAATTCTACTTCTACTAATTACTTTAGTCTCACCTCTGCAAGATGACAGACTTGTAAATATGTGACGTGACAACAAAATAGTTAATAAAATATTCCTAAATATCCCTACTTGAGTGTTCATCATGTAAGGAGTATTCTCACACACATCAGCAGCAGAATTAACAAACACACATCAACATCTCATTCTTTAAGTTTTTATTTGTTCCTTTTGTGAGTGCATGAAATTAAAGTACATGAAGGTACAGCTGACATACCCGTTCTGTTTTTAAAATGAAAGAGAATTTGATAAAGTAAAACTTTATTACATTTTTTTTTTTTTTTTTGCCATTGTTGCATTGAATCAGAATAATCTGGTGCAATTTAAATATTTTTATTCAAAACAAACAACAGAAGGGTTATAGCTCCTGAAATTTACTGTTAAGTCATATTTTCACTAAGTAAAATAAATAAATACATTATATATATATACACTGCCAGTTTGGGAAAACACAGAAAAGAGATGATGTGACACCTTACATGATGCATTTATTGCAGAAAGTGGAGCATTTAGCAGCTAAAGAGCCAGTGATTTTCCTCAGGAGTCGGTGGAGACTTTAAGAAGAAGGAATATTGGATTTACTTTCATCAGGTGGACACAAACTCCAGTGGGACGATCAGTCTGCTGTGTAAGTGTAGTTATCTGCTAACATGTTAGCAATCACAACTGTATATGCTGATGGGTTGGTGTATTCTGTTAGCTAACCGTTTATTATAGTAGTTAAAACATTTAAAGTTCAGGTTAGCTTATGGTTTGTTTTAGTGGCTAACGTTACACCTGTTCAGTAAGCTAATAGTTCACTTTAGTAGCTAAGCTAAGTAGCCAATATTTCATTTTAGCAGCAAAACACGTCCCAATTTAGCTAGTACTTTATTTAAACTGATAAAACGTTTAAATTCAGGTTAGCTTATGGTTTGTTTAGTTAAGTTCGAAAACGGCTCATTTGTGATCTAATTCCGTTTAGCTAATTTCATCAGTTAAAATAGTTAAATTCAAGTTAGCTAAATTTATTTTAGCAGCTAAAACGGTTTAGTTCAGGTTAGCTAACTGTTTATTTTAGTAGCTGAAATGATTAAGCTCAGTTAGCTTTTGTCAGTTTAAACAGTGTTGTTCACGTTAGTTTATGGTTTGTTTTAGTGGCTAAAACTGTTCAGTTTGCTAACAGTTCAACTTAGTAGCTTAGCAAAGTAGCCAATATTTCATTTTAGCAGCAAAAACACGTCCCAATTTAGCTTGTATTTTATTTAAGTTCAGGTTAGCTAATAGTTTGAGCAGCTAAAACGGTTTAGTTCAGGTTAGCTAATGGTTTATTTTAATAGTTTAAACTGTTTAATGTTAGTGGCTTTTAAGATGATAGCTTATTTTTAGCAGCTAAAACTGTTAAATTCAGGTTACCTAATGCTTTTTTGTCATCTTAAACTGTTAGCTAGGCTAGCTAATGGTTCTGGTTTGCTTCTTGATGAATGAAATCTTCCCTTCCAGCATTTTTTATTCATTGAGAATTGATCTGAGATTAAACTCATCGTTCTGGATATTATTTTAGCCCTTGCCAAATTACAGAAGAGTGAAACATATTAGGTTAATCCAAATCATGTGATCGTTGTCACACAGAACTCAAACTGTGCCCTGAGCTGGTGAAAGTCAATAACCGATCAATAAGATCATTGATCAGTGCATGCAATATTAAAATCACCCAACCTAAGTTAGTTACACCTGCTCCTCCATCTTACTAAAACCCATTTCTGCCACTTTTCCTGTACAAATCACATTATTTGCTTAGCTGATTAGTCACCATATAACTTATATAAGTTATAAACAAGAACCGTTAGTGATGAAGAAACATAAATACTAATTTTTATGATATAGCATTAATCTCATTTTGTAGCTTCTTGGTCAGCTATAATCTGATTGGACGCATCTTGAGACGTCGGTGGCAAACAGGTTTAAATTTCAAATAATTAAAAGTACAAACATTTTATCTACTGTGGTGAAACTTCTGAAACATGTTGGCACAAAAAAAACCATATTGAGGAAATCATTTGTATGCTAATAATCTGTTTTGTACTTCAGAGTTCAACTTGAAGCACCTTTTACGTGGTTTTGGAAAACAATGGCTCAAGTGGTTCTTTTTGCTTCTTCAGATGATCATGTGCAGACAGCCCCCCCCCCCCCCAACCCGAATGTCCCTCCGTATCTCCGGCTGAATCGCATTCCTCCGTTTGGCCGCCACAATGGGAGAACTGTTTGATGGCGGCTCTGCTCTGGTTCAGGTATTCCCCCTCTGATTAGGAACCTGAGCTTCACAGACCCCCCGCACCTCCCTCTGAGCCCTTTATTACCCCCCCACTTCAACCCAAACAGACAGTGAAATGATCTTACAGGTTAAAGCACATGTTTGTTGATGTGCGACATGATGGGACGCTGCTGCTTCGGCAGAGCCCCGCTGCTTTATCTGGGTTACCCGTACACTGTGAAAACCTCATAACTCCAGTCTTGGTTTTACAAGGATCTCGTGCTTCTGTTTGGGTAGAAAGCCTTTAACCACAAGTTTTCTTATGCAAGCCTTTCAAAACCTCAGTGAAGAAAACATTCAGTACAGTCAGCTGCTAAACAACTGGCTGTGAAGGAGCCGTTTTAAATTAATCTACACTTTCAACAAACATTTTAAAGGAACATATTATGCAGAAGGACCGAATGCAAATAAAATCTTTTTGGGTGCTTGATCCCATATAAATGGAACACTGTTGTATGGTGGACTCATTGAAAACAAGGTGGGTTTTGTTTACATTTTGTAGGTACAAGGTTTCTACAGGACAGGAACAGTGTATATATAAATATACACATTATGAATCTCATAAAACTTGGTTTTAACTCTTAAATTGTCACTATATATTTTTATGTTATTTTATCGATGTCTTGGGCATAATTTTCTACATGTTTGTTCGATCTGCACACTGACTTGAGTTTGTAAAAATGGATCCAGTGGTGAGTAAACAGGAGGGTTAAAGGGGTAAAAAAAAAAAGTGCCCAAATTTAAATTTCAAAATTATTTATAGACAAAAAAAAGTCGTTTCACTCTGATAGTGGATGGTAACTAACTAACTTAGTACTGTTTTAGGTACTTGTTAACCATGATAACACTACTTTATACTTTACTTCACTACATTTCAGGGTGGAATATTGAGTCCCACCTTCCAATAAGGGATAGACGGGGATTAAAAGTATTATTAATGATTAATAAATAACTTACTAATGCAAAACTTGCCCCTGGATGGTGTTTATCCCTCTGCAGTATGACACCTTCTTTTTCCTTTTAGTGTCAGTGCGACCATGGTTACTTGTCACGGAGAACAAACATCTATAATACAATAATAACCCAAAAATGGCATCCGACTGTAGGGTTAGGGTTAATATTTGTATAACTTTTGGCTTATCTGACTGCAATAATAAAATGAATTTAAACACAGATGGACAGTTTGAATAGTACTTTTCTTATTAATGACTTAAAACTGACCCATGAAGTATTAGTAAATGATTTATTAACATTAATAAAAGCTATATAAAGAGCCCCTTATTATAGAGTGCCTCAATATATTGTACTTTTTCCTCAAATATAATTAACTGACATAACAACTATAGTCACAAGTTACTTTGCAAATACCCACCAATATATAAAGGCGTTAACCAGCTCCATCTCCATCACGTCAGTGTATATGTAATAATAGTCCTATAATTTATTATAGAAGTATAAAACAGTAACAGGAGCCTTTTTCTGCCTTATAAGTACTTATAAGTAATTTAAAATACTTTTAAATTACATAACATTTACTTGTAAAGAAGTATTTTACCTCTTCCTCAGACAGAAATGTGAAGTGAAAGCAGACTTACTGACGGAGCAGCAGTGTGGTGTTTTTCAGGCGGATGGCGGCGGGCAGCGTCCACTCTTCATGGAGCGTGAAGGGTGAGCGGCACGGGTCTGAGCGCTGTCTCCACTGGACCCTTCAGTCTGCAGGTATTTATGCCAAAACACACGGTGATTTCTGCTGAAGGAGGGATGAGGATGGAGGGGAGAAGAGGGGGAGGAAGGATGGAAACCCAAAACAAAACATAGCATAATAGTCTGTAAGCAGCTCCATGTGTCCGGAGGACTGAGCGCCCCGTGCTGCTTCAGCCCTCTGCCCCTCTCTCTCTCCCTCTCTCTCTCTCTACCTGCCTCCGTCCCATTAAAGTGACCATAAAAAAGCAGCAGAAGTTGTTTGGAGTCAGTTCAGTTCAGTTTAGCCCGGGCTGCCTCCTCCTCGTCTTCTTCGTTTTCTTCCTTCTTCTTCTTCTCCTGCTCCTGGTGATGGTGATAACGAAGAACAAGTCCTAATTATACCAGAGGAGAAAAAAAAAAAAGGGAGAAGCGATCCGAGGCGCACGGCGGTGCGGAAAAAGGCTCATCGTTCTGCTCGGCTGTGTGTGTGTGTGTGAGGGGGGTGTGTTTTCTCTCTGAGCAGATGACTGCCGCTCACCTTGCCACGGGGTCTGCATGAGATTGGTTCATTGTCAAGGAGCTTTTTTTTTTTTTTACCCATGATTCCATATGGTATGGAGCGGGCTACATGTTGCCCAACATGCCAGTGCAAATGTTTTCTCAATTAGGTGTCTTATCTCCGGTGAGCGCGCTCGCATCAGATGAAGCTTGCTGACAGCGTAATGGCAGGGAAAACCTCGGAAGGCTCCATCAAATGGCAGCTCTGCTACGACATCTCGGCCAGGACCTGGTGGATGGTAAGTTGGCACAACATTTTCTTTTTTTTTTCTTTCTTTCTTCTCCTTCCTCCCTTTTTCTTCAACCAAAAGAAGAAGATTCCCTCCTCCTCGTTCTCTTCCTCCTTCTTGTGGCTGAGCTTTTAAGAAACGCCGCGCCACACAGCAGCTCTGTGTTTTATTTCCAAAAAGCTCCTGGATTTGTGACCCGCTCCGACTGTTTGTTGTTTTCATCTGTCAGCGTCCTGTCTCCGCCGCCCCCCTAGCTGTGCTCCCCTCTCTCGTCTCCGCGGCGTCCCGTTAGCGGACGGGTGCCAGCTCAGGTCTGCGGCCGCGGCCGGGGGTTTGCTCCTTCCTCCTGCTGCTGTTGTGACGCCGAGCCTCCTCCTGTCATCCTTTTACTCTCTCGCTCTCTTGTTCCATCTAATTAACAGGAAACTTCTGTGATAACACACAGAAAGTCCTGCTTTGTCTCTGCGCTCTCGGAGAAATACCAGAGCTGAACATCGCGCTCGGCTCCTGAGCTCTGACACATCACCCCACCTCCCTCACACTCTCACCCATCTCAGCGGTGGTGTCCCGGGACACGCCGGGGCTCCGGCTGCAGCGCCGGGGCCACGTTTAGCAGCTTGTCGTGGTCAGCGAGACCAGCCGACCTTTGACACCCCCGTCACCGCTGTGAGAATGGAGGGGTGGGGGGGGTGAAGTCCGGGCAGGGAGAAGCTGGCAGACTGACGGGGGTTGAGGGGAGTTTGGTGACTCCGTTGAGAAACGAGGAGGGGGCCTGGAGTTTTGGTGGTTCACAATAGTCTATTGTGGCCGGCTCGTCCAAATGAGCCAGAGAGATGAAAGAGCCTGAGAGTTCATTAGAGGACGGCTCATTATTACTGTCAGCGTCACGTTTAACACTATATTCCCAGCGTGAGGTTCGTTCTGCTGGATAGACGCGGCAGGTTCCTCTCCTCCAGCCTGAATAAAAAGAGTTGTGTTGCCAAACAGACAAAGGCGGCTTTATCCTCTCCGTAACAGGACCGTGAACTTTGTGAATTCCTCTCGGTCAAACCAAAACCACCATCCCCCCACAACTAAACACACACACACACACACACACACACCTAAACACACACACACACACACACACACGCTTTCACCGTCCAGCCCACCAGCAGCAGCAGCAGGACGGCGGCAGGCAGCCCGTGGACGGTCTTTACTCTGCTGACCGCCACGGCCATCTGCTCAGGGTCCGAGGAGTGTGTGTGTGCGTGTGTGTGTGTGTGTGTGTGTGTGTGGAGGGACTCGGTTGGTGGGTGGGAGAGTTTTGTTCCCGTGTGTGTGTGTGTGTGTGTGTGTGTGTGTGTGTGTGTGTGTGTGTGTGTGTGTGTGCCGGCCGGCTCGGCTGGAGGAGAATTTTATTTTGAAAGTGATCAGTTTGTTTGGTGATTTTATTCCTTTAAATGGCTTCAACAGCTGCTGGTTGTGCTGTTGTTAGGTAAAATTTCAGTCAACGTTCTTTTTGACTTTTTGTTTTAAAGAATTTGAGCCCCAAATAGTTATAATGTGAGGCGTCACCGTGGACACGGTAACTCTTTTCCCTCTGAAGTGTCACTTTGTTGTGTCCCTGTCACATAATGTGTCTCAAATAGGACGTAAATCAAATTAAGCTGCTGCAGGGATGATTTTCTGTTTGCAGAATTTAACATGTCACAGATTTCAGCTTGACAATCTGTTTTTAAATTTGAATTTAAATGCACTACAATTCATACATTTATACTCTTTGCGTTTAAAAAGGAATTACTTGTATTGATATTTAAAAAAAAATATGAATTTAAAAATATCCCTTTGTCTCAGGGTGCATTTTTATTGTTTAGCTTATTTGATGGACTTTCTTAATGAAACTTAATGAAAATTCAAAATTAAATGACAGTTAAATTAATATTTTTTGGATGTAAAATCTAAAATGGTTTTCTTTCAAATTATTTAAATGAATTGCTCAGTTATGTGCTGGCTTTATTTTTTAAGTATAGTGCCATCTGCACACTGCAGGGACCTCCAGGGACCTGTACAATAAAATTCCTGTATTTAGGCGGCACTCTCAAACAAAATAAAAAATCTTCCAACATTTGATCACTCATATATAAATACGTTAACACAGAGACGTCACTGCTGCTCCTCTGCTAAATGATCATAGCGGGTAATTAGTCGGACATAAATCCGTCCGAGTCTGAAGCAGCAGAAAAGGTTAAAGAGGCTGAAAGCACAAAGAGGATTATCTGCTTAAAAATGGAAAAAGCAGCTGCGATGATTCCAGATGATTTCTGTTGGGTCATTTCAGGGAAACAGATCATTTATTAATTTAGTGTTAAAATGGATTTTACTTTTTTTAATCTCATTTATATTTAAATATTTTCCAATTCCACAAACTGAAAACTGCTGTTTATTCATTTAATTTGTTGTCCTCAGTTAATATATTGATATTAATGGTGCCAAGCTGTTTTGTCATTTACATTTAAAGCCATGAGTTTTAAATATCATTAAAAGTATTTAATTATGCAACATGTTTTCACACTATTGGCATCTTAACTTCATTTTCTCTCTGCTGCTGTTTTGAAAAGCTGCTGAAAATCCAAAATCTACAAAAAAACACAAAACCAAAACATGAATGCATGTTTTATCCACATTTTAATTTCTTCTCAAAATACACAGTTCCTTAATTTTGTGCCTCTTTCTTTTCATTATCTGTCCGTTCCGTTTGTACCAACAAATCTTAGGTTTCCATTTAATGTTCCTGCCTCTCTGCATCACTACACACCCAGTAAAGATATATAAAATAAAACACATTATAATCACAGTCGAATCATTTCCAGTCTGTATATATTGTGCAGTTCATGGCTGTGAAACCAGCCAGCACGCCGACGACTCGTCTGCAGCTGAACTGCAGTAAACACACTCCACTGTAATCAGATCTTATTAATATTAACATTTAATGCCGCAGTGTGACGTTAGAGACGAACAGACCGTCTGAACAAGAGGAGAAAAACCTTTCAAAAGGTATTAATATAATTGAGATGCTTCTCTCAGCTCAGTGAGATCCTGGGTGAGAATTGTAAGCCTGATAAAATTATATTTGTTAATGTATTTTTTATTTTTTTTTAACAAAAAAAAAAAAAAAAGGCAAATAAGCACAAACGGGTTTAAATCACATCAGAATTGGCATGTAATCCTTTTGGAGCTCCTCTGTGCCAAAATAGGCTGAAATTCAAATTCACTTTAAAACCTGAGGACTCTTAATGTGAAAAAAAAAATCAAAGGTTGAAGATGAACAAGAAATCCAACGAGAGACGTTTCTGATTGGATAACGAGCCCTGCTGATGGTGGTGTGTGCGTAGTGTTCGTTCACCACAGGGGTTAACGGGATCTCTGCAGCACTACAAGTGACGGCCCCATAATCCATTTGTCAGTGTGCAGACCCCCCCCCCCAATATCTATCTACTGTGTTGTTGTGTGTCTGTGTGTGTGTGAAGTTTTTTCTTTGCACGTTCAAATAATAAAGAACCACCTCAATTGTAAAAAGAGCTGTAGTGTTGATCTATGAAGATCTGGATGTTTGACATTTGCTTATATTGCACAGAAGTCTTTCCCAACAGCCATATATGTTTACTTTCTGTTCAGTCTTAATGTTGTATTTAATTTACCCTATTGGAGTCGGTGTGGACCTCAGTGCCCTGAGATAGCTCTCTTATGATACGGCGCTCTATAAATAAAACTGAACTGATTTTCCCTCAGCGACTCAGATTGGCCGACCTCGACTTTATAAAATACAGTTTTTTATCTCACAGATACCCCACACCATCGTAATCATCAATAATAAAATAAAGACGGACAGAACAAATACTAGAGTATATTAAACACTAAATACTGAGCACCAGGACGGAAAATACTAAAGAAATGTCTGTAACAAAAAGGTGGAAGGTGGAGAGGATCAGTGGTAAAAACAGCATCTTCCTTCTCACACTGACTGTCAGTCACTCTTTTATTTAGTGCTGAGTGTTAAACAGGCCACACTCTGCTGAATGGGGATGAACACGAGATAGATCACTGTTTAAGTCTCAGTATCCTGATAGTATTGGTTGTTTTTTGAAAACAAACTGTTTCACCTCATGTGAATTATGATGTGACGTTATAGCACCACAGAACCTCTCAGGGAGGACGATGGACAGTCGATGATGGCGTCTTTTGACCAGGACCGCCATCTTTTTGCCTTTACTTAACCACATATATTGTTTAGTTTGGAGGACTTGTTGCAAACTGAACATTTTAAACTTTGAAACAAAGATAAGATTTGTTGTCCAGGTCCTTTTTATTTTGTCTAGTCCAGCCCCCAGTCTGTACAGTATACGGCTGCAATTAACGATTCATCTGCCGATTAGTTTCACGATTAATCAATGAATCGTTTAGTCTGTAAAATGCTCATCAGTGTCCCAGAGCCCAAAATGACGTCTTCAAATTGTTTCTTTTGTCCGACCAACAGTCCAAAACCCAAAGACAGAGAGGACAAAGAAAAGCAGCAAATCCTCACAGTTAAGAAGCTGGAACCAGCAAATGTTTGACATTTCTGCTTGACTAAAACGATTAATCGATTATCTAAATAGTACAGTATTAGGAAAGAGTCACCTACAGAACTAAATATAATGAAAAGAAACATTAAGTTTGTCTGATTTATCTATCAGTTAGTTGGCAAACATCTTATGTATTATATCGATGAAAAATGTGTCCGTTATGGCTTCAGAAAGGTAAAGATTAGGATGCATGCTTTAGGTTTTTTGGCCTCTGATCAGAATATGAAATGTCAAGATAAAATTGTGGGATTCTGGTAACGTATTTAAAGGACTACAAGCCGTCCTGTAACCCCACTATGACTTCAGGACTTCAGAGATGCTTTGTGCCGTCACTGCAGCTCCAACGCTAACTGCTGAAAAAAAACGAACTAATTTTCAGCTTTTTGCCTAAATAACATCTAACACGTGAATCGGACCGACTTGGCGTTGATGGAAGGTGGATCTCTTCTCTTTTGATGGAGCTAGGCTAACGGTTTCCCCCTGCTTCCAGTCTTTGTGCTAAGCTAGGCTAAACATGTCCTAGACCTGTCTGTCTGTTCTGGACTCACAGAGATGAAACTGATAATGTGGGACTGATCCTTTTTAATAAGAAGACGTGACCTTGCTGTTACTCATAGTTTGATCAGCTGATGGAAATGAGTCACGTTTTCACACTAATTTTACCTTTTCCAGAGTCCACACTGAGACGACACAGGAAGTGTGTGTTCGTGAGTGTGTGTGTGTGTGTGTGTTGCAGAGGGAGTGTCATATTGTGCGGAAGATGTTTCCAATTTGGACTCGTCCATGAGCGGAGTAGAGATGATTAGAGAGGAGGAAATTGGGGGATTAGAATTGTCTGCTTGAACTTCCTGAGCACGGCGTGCTTGTTCGCCCACCGCTCTCTCTCGCTCGCTCTCTCTCTGTCCGTCCATTCGTCCTGGCAGTCTCTCGTCCTCCTGTGGTCATCCTGTGGTGTGGAAAGTGTGAGGACACATTGAGTCCTCGAGCTCCCGGTGTGTCTCAGGCTGTCACCGACCAACGGACATGACTCACTCCTCTGCTCACCTTTTACCTTTCCTGCCATCTTTCCTCCTTCCTTTCCCTTTGTGGTTCCTTTCCTTTCTTTTAATTTCCTGTTCCTTTCCCTTTGTCATTCTTTTCTCTTCTTTTCTTTCGTTTATCTCTTTTCTTTTTGTTTCTTTCCTTTCCTGTTGTCTTCCATTTCCCCCATCTTTCCATTCTTTTCATCTTTTCTTTCCCTTTTTATCTATTTTTTCTTGTCTTGTCTTTCATCTTTCCATTCCTTTCCCACCTTATTTCCTTTCTTTTCATCTCCTTTCCTTTCTTTATCTGTCCCTTCCCTTTTCTGTGTAGTCAAATGTATTAATTAAGTATTTTAACAAACATGTTAATTGCAAATAACAAACTGATCAAACGTCTCTCGTCCCAGTTGGGTGGTTTGTGTTGGTTGAAGCAAACGGCACTTTGCTGTGATGGTTGAACTTTTACTTTCTGTATTAAATCTCTGGTGCTTTGAGAGATTTCAGGATTGGACAGAAAAATCAGTGGTGCAGCAGGATGACCTGACCAGGTGCTGTGAGCCGTGATTCTCCCTCTAATGCCGAACAGAGCGGTTGGCTCTGCAGCTTCTTCTTCTTTCCTTTTTTATTTATTTATTTTTTGGTGCAATAAGTGAGCGGAGGCTCCGGGCTGTAATATCCGCTGCTGTGCTGCTGGACTTAGGGAGGGAAAGCTGAGCCCGAGGCGACTGAAGGGAAACCCAGCCGACCTGAGAGGGAGCTGAGCACCAACATGGCCTCGACCGGCCTTTTTATTTCTTACAGTCGGGCTCTTAGTTTTGTAGTTTTGCGGTTTTCATCTGCATCACTGGTGGGGAGGAAAATCTGAGGTGAAGCATTGACATTATTACCCAAACTGTCCCCCTGCAACTCAAAGATATTATATGGACAAAAGTATGTTGACATTCGAACAATGGAGCCATTTGAGACGTGTAACCTGCTTCTCTAACAGCCTCCACTGCTGCTTTCAGTCTTTGCTCCAGATGTTGAACCTGCTGCAGGGATTTGCTCCCATTCAGACACCAGAGCATCAGTGAGGTTCAGCACTGATGTTGGGTGATCAGGTCTGACTCATGTTGACTGGGGATCAGGTCTGGACTCCACACCAAACTGGGGAAACCATTTCTTTATGGAGCCGCTTTGTGTCCTGTTGAAACAGGAAAGAGACAAACACAGACTGTTGTCCCAGCTGTGTCCGGCTTTCCAAAACCCACCCATCTCACGCTGTGATTGGTCGGCTGTGTGGAGGTGAGACCAGGAGCCAGGAGTGTTTGAATTCGTTTTTCATTCTCAACACAACCGAGGTCAACACTATAAATGTCTTCTAGGAGAGACTGTCTGAAAATGTGCTCCGTCGTCTCTGTCTATATTTAAACGATATCGTGCCCCCCCCCTCTGTGGCTTTCCGCCCTGCCTTCGAGTCTGGCTGTTCAGAACAACCATCAACACGTTGTACGGCCCTTAAGATTCCTTCATTGGATCTAAAGTCTGTGGACAGGGCTGTCCTAACTCTACTAGAAGGTGTGTCTTTTCTCTTTTGATGGAGCTAAGCTAGCAGTTTCCCCCTGCTTTCAGTCTTTGTGCTAAGCTAGGCTAAACACAGAGATGAAACTGATTCTCAAGCAATCCTCTCAGGACTTGTCAGACTGTTCCTTTTACATTCATTTCTAAGCGTGGAGCGGTGAGCAGGTGAATCCTGAGCGGTGCAGATGTGTGCAGCTGCAGCAGTTTTTACTTCCTGCCGGTGGGGTTGGCAGCAGCTTTGCTCTCTGGCTGCTGAACAGCAGAGATGGAGGAAGAGCTGGA
This sequence comes from Maccullochella peelii, assembly GCA_002120245.1. Lineage (NCBI taxonomy): Eukaryota > Metazoa > Chordata > Actinopteri > Centrarchiformes > Percichthyidae > Maccullochella > Maccullochella peelii. Next base: position 2,511 of record LKNJ01003787.1, on the reverse strand, counting down.
GGAGCTTTGTGTGAGAAAACAAACTGGTCTGGAGTCAGTCCAGGTGGTTAAGGAGGGGCGGGAACGGTGCTGAATTCAACTGATCACAGTCTGTGAGAGACAGATTCTGTTCAGTTCTGATACCTAATATGGACGTGAACACCCTCAAATTAAAACGGAAGAATCCACTTTAACCACAGCCTTTATTTTAGTTTTATTTTTAATCAAGTGTACAGGAGCAGAGACCCGACGCAACACAAATACTCAGAGAAATACAGTCCCGGAACTCAGATTAAAGAGACTAAAGATGATCTCGAGAAGATTTTACAACAGATAGATATTTTTTAAATATATATAATCTTGGTCTCTTCTCCTCAGCTGTACTGTGACGTGAGTACATGGAAACCTGTCCGCTGTTTAGAGGCTTTGTTATCTGTTGTATTATTAACCACAGAGTCGGATATATTGTCGCTATTTTATTTTTCCTTTTATTTACAGTTTCATCTCCAATATTAGATCCTGAATTAGAAGTGAAGGAGCCCAAACTTGTGGCAATTTTGTCTTTATTTCATAAAAAAAATAGGAATTAGAACGAATGTTGAATGGCGTCAACATGTTTTGCAGTGCATGATGGGATATGTGGTTGTTGGAGTTAAAGACTAAGACCAGATACCAATAATAGCGTTTTGAGTATAATAATGTTTTTATTTGGGAATTATTTGGCTTTTCATTGTTTATTTACTGTTCAATTATATTTTCTGTACATTCTTTTCTTGATCTAAAAGTAGTCAAATTTAAATATATTCAGTCCCCACAGGTCGCCCTAATTTCCCAGAATAGATAATAAAGAGGAAGTGACCTCAGTGACCAATCAAAGGAAGCTACGACTCATCTTACACAATTTTACACTTAATAAATATAAAATTATCAGAAAATAATCAGAGACGCCGTATTTTTGAGACTCTTTCTAGGCATTTTGATTCAACAGATTAAAAACTTTTTTTTGATGTTAACAAGCAGAGGTAAATATTGTGTGTGTGTGTTTACTGTGAGTGTGTTACTGTATCCAGAGGATCATCCGTCTCTCTGGCCTCTGACCTGCTGCTGACGCCTCGCCATCAACTTGACTCAACCAAGACCAACACAGATACAGGATACCCTCACGCACACACACACACACACACACACACACACACACACACGCACGCTGCTGCATCATTTATTCAGGTGTTATTATTCCAAAGAGACACGACGAGATCGATTGATTCAAGCTGTTGGAAGGCTTCAGTACTCACACACACACACGTCAGTACCTCTATACTTGTGAGGACCCTCAGTGACAGGAGCCCCTAACCTCAACATGAACCCTAAAACCAAGTCTCCAGACCAAATATCCTCACTCACACTGGTCCTCACAAGAATGACAAAGCACACAAAATAATAAAACTAAAATACAAGCAAAGCAATAATAAAACTTATTTTTAGCAAGTTGGTTAGTAAAACGTTGAACCCAGAACTTTTACTCGTCGTAGAATATTTACTATTTTGGTTTCATTACTTTTACACTGTTTAGGGATCCTTCCTAAGCTCAGCTCTGTGTGGAGGGCCTCTTCTTCCTCTTCCTCCTCTACTCGTCCTCTTCCTTTTCTTCCTGCTCCTCCTCTTTGTCATTCTCATCATCCACCTTCTAACTCTCTTATTGTCCTCTTCCTCCTCATCCTTTTCTTCCTCTTCATCACCCCCTTTTTGTCCTCCTCCTCCACCTCCTGCTCCATGTCTGTTCCTCCCTGGAGAAACATGGCTACCAGCCAAGACAGCTGCTTCGTCTTCAGGCCGGTCGGTTGTTGTTTTCTGTGTGTGTGTGTGTGTGTGTGTGTGTGTGGTGGATGTCCTGCTGGGAGGAGAAACAATAGGACAGTGATGATGATGATGGTGATATTCTATATTTTTACAGACCCAAACCAACATGTCAGTCCGTCTCTCAGTCCTGTCTGACTTCCTGTCTGTGGCTCTCAGTCCTGTCTGACTTCCTGTCTGTGGCTCTCAGTCCTGTCTGACTTCCTGTCTGTGGCTCTCAGCTCTCAGCTCATTGGTTCCTACTGAAGACGTCAAGCTTTAAAAACACAAATATAGTTTCATGTTTAAATCAGCTGCTCGCTGTAGTTTTTATCAGACAAACAGGAGGAAACAGTGACTTTGTTGGGGACTATTTTCAGCGGCTGTGATACAGCTGTGGTACCTGTTAGCGGATACATTCACTGCTGCTTTGAGTCTGAACATGAGGAACTTGGACTTATCTTTTAATGTGATGGGTGTGTGTGTGTGTGGTGGACAGGTGTATGCCCCCCCTGTTAAACAAAGTGAGCATTGTTTCTTTCTGCTCTGTGTTGTGGCTCTTTGCCAGTTGAGGCTCGGTATCAAACAACATTGGATGCTGCTGGTTTCTACATGTGCTCTCTCTCTGTCTGTCTGTCTCTCTGTCTGTCTCTCTGTCTCTCTCTGTCTGTCTGTCTCTCTGTCTCTCTGTCTGTC